>SNQJ01S0096370.1:36621-48774 GCA_010110895.2 Picea sitchensis | reverse complement strand
TTTTTCTCAGGAGAAAGTTCTTATGAAGAGCCTGAGTACACCATCATCAATACATCATCATGATGACCAAAATCATGGGTAACAAGGAGGTTGAGTATCATTAAACAATAAATCTTAGATTACAAAGGCATAACCAGAGAACCAGAAGCTTGATTTAAAACTTTACAATACGAGAGCTTTTCTCTACCATCGACCCTAACAAAATATCAAAACTAAGTATTTATACTCAAAACAACTTGCTCCCTTCAGAAGAACACTCTGGTCATTGCATTCAAGGCTTGGCATCTACATCTTCTTCTATCAGATTGCACCTACATTCTTATGTTAGACGCAAGATTGGATCGGTTTGGGCTTCACAAGAAAATCCAGGACAGGGAACTTTTGGCTAACACTCTGCCCTTCACTGTAAGATTTTCCATGCTTTCCATTTATGTGGTGAAATGAGGTTTCAACCACCTTCTTCATTCTCATTAAAAATGTTTATTGGGATTAGGACGATTCCTAACACCCATGAACCTTCCAGGTGAACTCATAATTCCTTTGAGTCAATTCTAGTGCCTTGAGGTCATGCAGTTCTTTCTCTGTGACCAACTCGAGCACTTTGATTCTTTGCGCAACTCCTTTCTCCTTGCCCCATGTGAATGTGGGCCATGACATCTTTTTTATCTCATATGAAAACTTAGGATTTCTCATTTCAAGAGTTTTCACTCCCCTCACCTTCAAATATCCTGATGCTCAAAATTGCGAAACGACCCATCTGGATCAACGGTCGGATTTGCCATGAAAATGACGGCCAAGATCATTTGCTCGAACAACCTCAACTGCTAGTCACTCGACAGGTGCTTTCCCTTTCTTTATGGCTCTGCTTCCGTATGACCATGGGTTGTGATTGTGGGCCCAACTTTTGGGCGCGTCGCGATTTTTTTGTTTTGTGAATTCACATTGTGATCCATGCTCAAACCTTCAAGTCGCGAAATCATGATCACTCAAATTCTGTGCCATGCGTCTTTCTGAAATGGACAGCCCAAATCATATCCCGACTTCGTGTTTCACAATTTTTCATGACTCTATCCTTTGACTACTCCTTCTCACGAGTCAGCAAAATGATGATCCTGTGCCACGCGTCCCACCGAGTACCAATGGGTAAGATCAACCTCGCGATTTCAGATCTTTGTCCGATGCTAAACTTGATGCAACTGTATGATCTCGGTCTCCCAATGGCTTTCAATCCGCTCCATATGATGGATCTCCGCCATTGAAATATGATCTTTCTCGCTCGCTTGATTTGAGTCCATATTAGACCACTCTTAGTGTTTCACTTAGTGCTCACGACTATGGCCTATGAACAATTACTTGGATGACTAGATGAGGGCTCAGGAAAAAAAAAGGATCAACGACAGAGGTAATGAGAGAAGTGATCGACCTTAGGGAAAATAGAAAGGCTTAGGGCTGACATTTCTTAGACAAGATGCTAAGGAAAAACAGGTATATCAAACGGGTGAAGTTAAACAGAAGAAAAACTACAAGACAAGAGGAAAAACTTATGATCGGGTCTGCAAAAAGAAGAAAAAAAGGAAAAATTATAGACCTAGGTAGAAACCACAAACTCACAAGACCTTGACAATTTTATGTGAGAGCATTTTGCTCCATAGGGGATGGCATGCTCCCTACGAGCTGTCAAGAATGCGTAGTTTCTGTGCCTTTTCTTTGGGCTATGGAGTCTCCTATTAAAAAAAATAAACATAAAACATGAATGGTATTAACAATGGTGGGATTCTAACTGCGACGTTACACAATTTTTTTTCTTCAGGAAGTGATCATTTACAGGGCCACCAAAAAATTCATCACCCTCTAGATTCTGCAACCTAAAAGTATTGTTTGGAAATGCCTCAGAAATATTGAAGGGGTCGATCCAAAGGGCTTCAAATTTTCCATGTTTTCCCTTGTCCTGTCTAGGTGCATCCCATTTGAGTACTAGATCTCCTAGCTAGAAATCCTCTTTTCTTACTTTCCTGTCAAAAGCCTCCTTGATCCTTCACTGACGGTCATGTGCTTTGTCCGCCATATGCTCTCTAGTCTGTTTCATATCTACTAGTTGATGAATTCTTCTGATCATGTCATCAGGCTCTCCATGGCACTGTTGGAATAATTTTTCCACAGGCAGGGCAAGCTGAGAAGGAAAAACTTCTTCGGTCCCATATACAAGCTAGAAAGGAGAGAGACCCAATGACCTCTTTGTTGTCACTCTATCAGCGCACAGAGAAAATTTGATCTTTGAATCCCATGCTTTCTTGTTGTCCTCTAATAGCCTTTTGATGATCTTTATCAGTCGCTTGTTGGAGGACTCTTCTAATCCATTTCCTTGGGGATAATAGGGGGTAGAGTGGATCAATGTAATTCTGAACTGCTCGCAAAACTTGACCAACAGTTCGGCTTGAATGATGTCGCATTATCAGTAATGATTATGTTCGAGTAACCAAACCTTGCTATGATGTTTTCAAGAAAACTAATGATTACTTTCTGAGAAGCACTCCTTGTGGGGATAGCTTCTATCCATTTGGTGAAGTAATCTATTGCAGTTAAGATCCACATGTGTTGACCACTTAAAGAAAGATGAATTTCCCCAATGAAGTCAAGACCCCATTGCTGGAAGGGCCCTGAAGCTATCACAGGATTCAATGGCAGAGACTTGAGTTGTTGTTTCCTAGAGAATTTATGACATTTGATACAGGATCTGATTTTCACACATACATCAACAAATAGAGTAGGCCAATAGTACCCAACCCTGAGAATTTTGTAGGCTATGGTTTTCCAAAAATGATGTCCCCCACATAGGCTGTCATGGAAATCAAATATAATTTTTTGAGCCTCATGTGGGTCTAAACATCTTAGAAACACACCCAAAGAGTCCCTCCAATACAAGACCTGGTCGATGAGGCAATATATGATTTCTTTGAGCTTCAAATCTCTTGCCTTGATTTTCCTCATACCATCAGGGGGTCTTGATTCTTTCAGAAAATATATAATATATTTATATCAGGCGCATTCTTCCAATAGAGGGATGTCCTGAGGACTTTTATCAGACAACTCAGCCTACTGATTTTTTGAGCAAGTGTGGACGAAGTTAACCCCCAAAGACTTACAATTAGATTCAGCCAATAGCTTGTCTAAACCTTGGCCTTTAACTATTTTGGTGGGTTTTATTTCTAGATAAAATTCAAGGATTTTGGCAATCCACTTGCTCCTTCTCCCGTCTATGTCAAGCTGAATGTGAATGCCCTTCATAGAAGCTGAAGGAACATATGCAATGATCTTCGAATGCAAAACATAGACTCTGAAATATTTGAGAGCTTTCACCAAGTCATAGGCATGCTTCTCCATGATGTCATATCTGATCTTTTCATCCCTCAGTGCTCTGCTGAAAAAGGAAATAGGATGCTCCATCCCTTCATCATTATTTTGTAGAAAAACAACTGCCACTGTATCAAATGAAGCAAAGGAAAAAATCAGAAAATCCTTGGAATAATGAGGACTGAACAACACAAGTGCCTCAGTCAATGATTTTTTCATTTGGTCGAAGGATTCTCTAGACGCAATAGTCCATTTTACTTCATACCCCTTCTTGAGCGTGGTTGTGATATGTTTCACCAATTCAACAAAATTTGAAACAAACATTCTCAAAAAATTAATTTTTCCCAAGAAAGACTGAACCTCCTTCTTGGATCTTGGAAGTGACAGGGTTTGGATGGATTCTACCCTGCTAGGATCCATCCTGACTCCCTCACCTGATACTATGTGCCCCAGTAATTTTACCTCTTTCATAGCAAATAAAGACTTCTTGGGATTGAGGGAGAGACCAAACCTTCTACATTTCAAGAAAACATTTCTTATATGAGAGCAATGTTCTTTATCATATCTAGATAAGATTGTAATGTCATCCAGATAGATGACTACAAGTTTATCCCTTTCCCCAATGAAGGCTATGTCCATGGATCGCTGAAAGGTTGCTCATACATTTATCAATCCAAAAGGCATTTTGGCATACATGAATGTGCCCCAAGGAGTAGTGAAGGTTATCTTTTCTCTGTCTTCAGGTAGGAAAAATATCCGATTGTAGATAGAAAAACCATTAATCATGGAAATCCTGGATGGACATGTTAACCTCTGCAATATGTGTTCCATATTTGGCAAAGGGTAATTTTCTTTCTTGGAGCTTCTGTTCAGATTTTTGAAATCAACACAGAATCTAATTTCTTCGTTCTTTTTCCTCACCGGGACCAAGTTGGTCACCCATTCATAATATCTCAAAGGGACAATGATTTGGGCATCTAGTAGTTTCTTTACCTCCCTTTCCATAATAGGAAGCAACATAAGATTTATTTGTCTTAATTTCTGCCTAAATGGTTTGACCTCCTCTTTCAATGGGATTTTATGCTCTATGACGATTGTGTCGTATGTTATGAGGTCTTCGTAGGTCCAGGAAAACACATCAACAAATTATTTTAATAGCTCAACATATTCAGCCCTCTACTCCCATGACAGGCTACTTGACAACTTGACAAACTTTGGATCGTCCTCTGTACCAATGTTTCACTTAGCTATATCAACATCCTCAGTTGGGCCTTTAAACTTTACCGCCACATCGTCTCATCGAACTATATTTCTAAAGGAACTAGTCCCTGTGGAATGTGGTTGCTAGGAAATTGAACAATGGTGATCAATAATTTTATTTAAAAATACACTAGAATGAGGGTCACCTTCAGAGTCATGATCCTGATCAATGTGTAATGCAAAAAACTCATCAACGGGCTCAAGAAATTTTTCTGATTTCCAGATCTTCCTCGAACACCTTCCAATGCTTGATATTATCAGGTACAGAGGGCCTATATCTCACCTCAACATCATACCTAAGCTTAGGTGGAAATGAGATCCTGAAATGGCTCACTGACATAGCCAAAGAATCATCCATAGTATTTTCCTCTCTTGGAATAAATTAAACGTTGAAGGCTAAGAAGAAATTGTCAATTAGGTCCCACACCTCATTCCTGTAAGTCTTAAGCCTAGGGTGCTTGTCTTGATAAACATTTTTGACCTGATGAAAAATTAGTTCAGCATCTCCGAATACTGCTAGCTCTTCAAACGACATGTCTTTCGCATCCCTTAAACCCAAAACAAGAGCCTCATACTTTGTCACATTGTTGGTATCTTCAAATTCTAGTTTATAGGACAAAGGTATGGCTTCTTGACAAGGTGACAAAAAAACCACTCTGGCACCAACACCTTCCCTAGAAGAGGCTTCGTCGAAGAACATATTCCACACATAAGTAGTTGGGGGAGGTATTTCATGAAAATAAATGGGTTTCTTTCTGATTTCAAGAGGACCTTCATGAATATCAGTGAGTTGTAACAAACTAGATCCCAAATCAGTATCGAGTGAAAAGATAGGATGATTGGTGGGGTCTTCTTCATCACTAATAATGTAGGCCAACTGAACTTCTCTATACAGTCTCCTATGCACCCCTCCGAACATAGGGATGGTAGCATATTTGAGGTCCATTTGCAAGGTTCCCCCGATTCGTTTTATCCAAGATCTTGATAAAAGCATGCCGAACTTGGGAGGAACATCAACCACGACAATATCCATGACCACACTTTTCATGGGAAGCTGAAACAAGGTCACAACCAGATCTTCGATGACCCCAAGACATTTCACCCTCCAAACACAGGGATGGTAACAAATGTGAGGTCCATTTGCAAGTTTCCCCCAAGTATTTTTATCCAAGATCCTGATAAAAGAAATATAAACTTGGGAGGAACATCAACCACCACGATATCCATGACCACACTTTTCATGGGCAGATGAAACAACATCACAACTAGATCTTTTATAACCCCAAGGCATTGCACCCTCCTTTAATCAAAAGAATGCAAATCATGATAAGATTTTGTGATTTCTAATCCAAGCTTTTCCATAATAGTTTTGGGCATGAGATTATGAGATGCCCCAAAGTCCATCAGACAATTATGCATGACATTTTAATTTATATTTAGTGATGTATATAATGCGGGAGATGAGTCATCTTTATCTTCTACCATATGACCTAATATGAACACTGGATTTTCATCTTGGAGGTTTACTGAGTCTGTGGAATGAGGAGATGGTTCAGACTGCAATAGCTTAGAGGGGGATTTTTTGAAATCTTCATGCTTGAAAAGCTCTGAAATGGGTAAAGGGATTCTGATCTTCTGAATCTCATGCTCAAAGTTAAAAGAGGGAGGGGGCTTCATAACATCTCTCACCTCTGGAATGAGGTCTTTGGATACTGGCAAGGGGTTTTGAGCTTTCTTTTCTTTGCTGTTGTTTGCTACATTTTTAGTAGGCTTCTCTACTCCAAGATCTAGATCAGGGACGTCAAACTTCCCTTCTTTATTCTTAGACCCGAGGTTATATTTATTTGGACTATTGTAACATACCCGCTACCTAAATAAAAAAATTCCGGTCCTCTGTTGGACTCAAACCCCTTAATAACCATGGAGACCCAGCGTAAGTTGGCTCTTTCTCTCACCTACATGGCCTTCTGCACCTTGACCGTAGTCTTTCCTGATCTTAGTTTCAGGTTATCAGGGTTTCATCTTTCCCGTTTCCAAGAGTTCTTGTACTTTGCAATCCCCGATCATCGATGAGCTCCTTTTGGCCTTAGCCCTTCCCTTGCTAGGCTCCTAGTCCACACGACCGTGCACACAAGACCACAGCCTTATAGCTTTCCTTTCGTCGGGGTTTCGGGCTTTCTAATACCAAAGTGCATATGCGCCTTGGATCCGCGATCCTCCGATTCCCGACGTGCTCCAACTTTCGCTAATCCCCTGGGCTAGTCTTTTGGGGTCCATACGACCTCCCTCTATATGACCGCCACCTTACCTCTCGTCAAAGTTTCGGGGTTCGTGACTTTTAAATGTAAAGTTTCCACGACCACAGAATCCCCGATTCTCTGAATACCGACTCTCTGCTACACTGACAGCTGACCCTCACATGACGGGCTCTCCTCCTTATCTGTTGTGCCGACAGCTGGCTCCCACTCAAGGGGGCTTCCATTTCTCCGGATACGCTGACAACTGTCCCCCACTGATCGGTGTATCGCGTTTCGCAATTTCAAAGTGCACAAACCTCTTGTCACCGGGATCCCTGATTTCCCGATGACCCAAACGCTGATAGATGGCTTCCTTGTCGGGCCTTCCTCGAGGGCTCTGATCTCTGCCACATGTATCCTCAAATAGACGGTCTCGATTCCTCCGGGATTTTGAGACTTTTGATGTCTCGGTTCTTTCGACCTCAGAAATCTCGATTTCCCAATTGTTGATATCCCGATGGCTCCATCTCTTCGACACGCATCCTAAATGGATGGACGGCCCAGATTGAGCCTCGGACTTCACCAAACGCCAACCCAAAAAGGCACTTATCTATGTGAGTCCCGATGGTTTCCGACTCTCTTCAGATCTCCACCATGTATCCCACCCTGATGGACGGTTCAGATCTGATCTCGTTGTTTCGAGACTTATAGCGTCCTAATTCTCACGACCTCGGGAACTCTGATTTCCCGATGCCGGATATCCCGACTTTCTACGGATTTTTGACACCTGTCTCTTCAAATGGAAGGCTCAGATTTTACCGGGGTTTTCCCTTCGGACTTCCCCGATCTCCTATCCACAGGAAGGTCGATACCCCGACTCTCGATGGCAACCCTCGGACAACTTCGGTCCGATCTGACGGTTGACGAGTAATTGGACCAAGATTTAACGATCTAGGTTCGTCCTCCCTGCACACACTCCGGAGACTAAACTCCGAACACCTTAACCCGATCCAACGACCAACGGGATTTCTGAATGAGATCCATCGGCTCAGATTGTCCCACCTTGTGCATTCTTCCACTACTTCGTGGATGTGGAAAGATCATCAGTCCAAATGTTCTCA
This sequence comes from Picea sitchensis, assembly GCA_010110895.2. Lineage (NCBI taxonomy): Eukaryota > Viridiplantae > Streptophyta > Pinopsida > Pinales > Pinaceae > Picea > Picea sitchensis. The sequence goes on along the minus strand of SNQJ01S0096370.1, from coordinate 40,805 downwards.
TGGACATTGGGGAACCTACGATCCTGATTTCCTCACTATTCACGAAGATAGAGGGGGAAGGAGTAAGGGGTATAACACTCCTACTACTACCGCCAATCTGATGGTCACGAATGACCATGGTTCTTCCGACAGGATCTCATCCGTCGATTTGTTACTTATCCCTATGCTGCTACCTCGAAATCTTAAGAGGGTCATTCCTCCTCATACAGGGTTATTAAGACTTGCACGTTCAAGTCCTTTTTATGGGTTCTTGGTGAACCTTTCTAAGGAGAGAAAGTCTCTGTAACGAGATCTATTCCGGGGCATCCCTGGAGATGGGTAAGGGAAAACAGCTTCCCGAGAACGGGATGGAATCCTAACTTAGTTCAGCCGAGGCATAATTAAATTCCTTTTATCAACATAAGTCATGCATGGTTTCCTCTGTTATAAGCATATATCTATTCATTCTTATCAAACACGACATAGACATTTTAACACTAAAATCATTCACAATTTCACAGTTCCATGAGCATATATATACATATACCAGTCTATGAATTTCAAGATGCAATATATATAAAAACTTATCAGAAATGGCACTAGAAGTATGGGCAACTACTGAGAGGGGTGCTCGTTTCAACCCAACCGTAGGCGTAGCGACTCCCAGCGGATTTACCACTAGCCACCCCCCGAGCTGAGACCACGACGGCGTGAGACTGCGTCTCCCTATCTACCAGTGACCAGGAGCGAAGGTTGCAATCCTTCCTCTCTGCTATCACTCACTCTGCGTAATGCCAGAGTTCCCCTCGCATCTTCCCCCTCAATCGCTTATGCCATACGCCTTATCCTCTCGTGAGGTTGCGTGTGGCACGATTACCCTTGCGTCGATCAGGCCTGACGGCTCTACGGATGGGTGGTTCACCATCCCATCCCTCATCAAGCCATCAACCTGTCAACCTGCAAGGCATTAAATTTCAGGGCCAGTGAGCTGCTTTTGGTTCTCCGGGCCAGTGGAGTCCAAATACGGTATTTATTTCTCGGTGGAAGTTAACGCCCCCTTTCCAGGTTCCTTCCACCACCATCGTGGTCTCTTTTTCTGCACGTCCCCTCTCAGCAGTCCTGCAATATAATTTCATAATGTTATTTACATTCATAGACCTTCTTCATAAGGTCCATTCACATCATACATTCACATTTTCACCATGCTCCAGCATGGTAATTCTTGTATTAGGATTAATTACAAATTTGGGGGAAACAGGGTGTTACAATTCCCTCCCCCTTATAGGAACACCGTCCTTGGTGTTCTTTCTCAAAACACATGTCATGCCTTTCTTATTTGGTCACTTCCAAAGCCTTGATATTTGTCATCTTCCTTCAATAATTCCTGGACAACAAGCACATTAATCCACAATTTTGTGCAAAAACGTCTTACTGATGTTCAAATTTCAAAGAAAAAGAAAAATTTCATAATCTTAGCACAATACTTATCTGCGTAGTTCACAGATCTATACCCAAATGGTAATTTTGTTATCCATGATCATCGTCCTCCTTGACGTACCCGTTGGATGCATAATTCCAATAGTTTTCAATAATTATTAAGGTCTCCTCTTCCTTGCGGTCACTCACCCTCCAGGCCCAAGCTCAGGCATCCCCTTCACTGTTATATAGTCCCTCGGGCGATCCCTCTTTCCCTGCCAAGGTTTTCTCACACAGGAATAATTTTAGAGACTCTATCGATTCTTACAGTTGAGGCGTCCCTCGTACTTGCTTTGTCGAGGCGTCCCTCCAACTGGTGTTACCTCAATCACAAAATACTTTGCAGGCGATCATGGCTTATCACAGGGTTTTCATGGCTCAACAGTAGCCATGTTCATCACTTTCAGCTTTGATGGCCTTCATCTATTCATTTCAGAACAAATCTTTTCTTCTCACCTGTATCACAAGTACACAAGATTTCGTGAGACATCATCATAAATCCTACTTTTAGAATTTTATTGCAAAACCTGTCACCCACAGATTTATCAAGTCTCATTATTTGTTTTCATATTTGTCCCGTTCAGGGACTAGACTCCTAATTATGGGGCTTTCCTTCCCATAACATTTTTGTTCAGCAGGAAATTGGCCTTCCTTATGGGCTTACAGCATTGCCATATCCAAGACTCCTTCTTCCTGCATTCATTCCTCAACAAATCAAGTTGTCAGTTCTTATGTATTTACATTTTATTGCACATTTACAACATCGTCACACAAATTTTAGAATTGTGCATACTTTAATGATTAAATTACTTCCTCAAAAGGAAATATCATTCTTGCAGTTTGGCCCAGCAAGCAATCGGTCTTTCCTATGGGCTTACCTTACTGCCATATCCATGACCCTCTACTTCCTGCAATTCATTTCTCAATCAGCCAAACAAATTGTTAGATTCTCCATGTACCTATATATATATGTATGTATGTATGTATGTATGTATTCAAACTTAATTCAACATTTCAAAGGGGTTTTAACAGCTGTCACCATCCTTGGCCACATGTATTCAAACTTAATTCAACATTTCAAAGGGGTTTTAACAGCTGTGCCACCATCCTTGGCCACATTCCTACCCAATACATTCTTGCATTGATTTCAAGTTTGTCACACTTTAGGACCAATTTTTTTTTTTTTTTGGTTATGGGGTGTTGGGATTTAACCGATCCTCTCCTCTTATGGTTTACTCGTTTTCATTCATTCTTTCAACAGAATCCATGCTTCCTGTTATAGGCCGATCACGACCCCAAATTAGTACATATTAAACTTAAAAGTTTTGCACGAATGCGCTTGTGCATTATGCCTTCATTAATAACCAGGGTGCCAACATTCATGGCCACCCAAATTTGATTTTCTCTAAAACCTATACCTCGTGAGTAAAAGTGTTGGAAGGTCCTCCTTCCTCAATGAGAAATCCATTGTTTGTCTTTTATGCGAATATGCATTTCCTAGAAGTAATTCCAAGCAACGTGCTATCCATGAGCACTTTTATTTCCAATCGTTCCTTGATTGGTTCATGTGTTCATGACATATCAGTTCATGAATTCTTCTAAAGGTTACAACCAGTCTTTTAGTACCAGAGGTTTGTGCCTCCATTATTCAGGTCATCCTCCCCGAATCATACCCTACTCGGGTATCCAAGGCATACAACTGCCCTTTTCAATTTTCAGGTATAACATGCAATAATAAATATTTCGGAAGGGGTTCTTACCAAATCCCTTCATACCTTGTGCCACATAGGTACGAATACCTTTATACCTATTATTGGCTGCTTGCACCCTTTCTCTGTCCTCTACCTTATCAGTAGTACTTTAGCGGGATTTCCACAATCCCTTTAACAACCTTTTTACCGCAGCCTTTCCATGGTCACTCTCTACTTGAGGTTGTTCATTATTGGAAATTGTCTTCCTAAACAGTTCCAATATTATTCCTTTCTACACATGACATACACCATAGGCGTATTAATCTTCATGAAATTGAAATGCAAATATCATAGCGTTTAATAAAAACATTTTCAGGTATGTCTAGCATATCAGTATGCGCTTTCATCACATTATCCTTAATGTCTTTCATGAGTGTAACACAACAGTTCTCAATCATTTTCACGGCATTACAACCATCATTATTATGGTGTCAAATCATTTTCGTTCATCAATGTACTGGCTTTATCATCCCCTAAAAGCATGATGCACAGTCAAAGAAAAAAAAAAATTGAGGGTTCTCCCCTTCTTGCAATTATTTCTACATCGCCTGGGGATTTTCAGCCCAGTCCAGTTATCTCTAAGGCCTCACTGCCTTTCCTTAATCACATCTTCAACCAAGCTGTATCAATTAAACGTACTCATTTATTCAGTTAATCATACTCAAGATTTTACTGGCCTCTTACCAACCAAACTGATTTCCACAACTGCTCTCTTTCTGAGCAGCCCTGGTTTAGGCCCATCCTAACTCTTAGGATACTTCAACATGCTTTAGTGGCAACTCTTTGTTCATAATGGGTCAGGAACGTGTGCATCCTACACACTTCCATTAGGTTATCAGAATGGTCAATACTCGGTTATTAGTCTTCTATTACTTACATGATTCTTATACATGGACAGACCTTGCAACCCATTGTCGAATCCTTCAACAATTATCAGGGTTGTGACTATGTTCCTCTGACAGAGACCTTATACAGTTC
>SNQJ01S0096370.1:7976-31615 GCA_010110895.2 Picea sitchensis | reverse complement strand
TATACATATATCAGTCTATGAATTTCAAGAGGCAATATATATAAAACACTTATCAGAAATGACACCAGAAGTGGGTGCGACTACTGAGAGGGGTGCTCATTTCCACCCAACCGTAGGCGTAGCGACTCCCAATGGATTTACCACTAGCCACCCCCGAGCTGAGACCATGATGCTCTGAGACTGCGTCTCTCTGTCTTCCAGTGACTAGGAGCGAAGGTTGCAATCCTTCCTCTCTGCTATCACTCACTCTGCATAATCCAAAGTTCCCCTTGCATCTGCCCTCTCAATCATCTCTGCCATACGCCTTATCCTCTCGTGAGGTTGCGTGTGGCATGATTACCCTTGCGTCGATCAGGCCTGACGGCTCTATGGGTGGGCGGTTCACCATCCCATCCCTCATCAAGCCATCAACCTGTCAGCCTGCAAGGCATTAAATTTCAGGGCCAACGAGCCGCTTTTGGTTCTCTGGGCCAGTGGAGTCCAAATATGGTATTTAATCCTTGGTGGAAGTTAACTCCCCCTTTCTAGGTGCCTTCCACCGCCATCGTGGTCTCTTTTTCTGCACGTCCCCTCTCAGCAGTCCCGCAATATAATTTCATAATGTTATTTACATTCATTGACCTTCTTCATAAGGTCCATTCACATCATACATTCAAATTTTCATCATGCTCCAGCATGGTAATTCCTGTATTAGGATTAATTACAAATTTGGGGGAAACAGGGTGTTACAGAGAATCTTGCCGGAGTTGAGGATTCTTTTGCTTTAGTTGTGGATCTTCCCTAAGATCGAGCCTTGACCTCAGATCTGAATCCAACCAACTCCAGATATGAAGGGATTCTTCCCTGATTTCTCTCAACAATCCAAAAATTCACTCAAAAAAGGCCAGCGCTCCCTCATAATGGGGTACAAAGTGTTGGAACGCTCCACCAAAAGAGCTCACATAGCGTTGGCACTCCATGACAGTGTATAGGGGAGCACTGCCTTCCAAAATTAAGTTTTGAGTGGCTTTTTCCATGGAAAAATACTTGTGCTCTTTGTCAAATGACTTCTCCTCTTCAAAACCAGTCTTTTGAGGTGTCCTTTGAGTGTTCTTGATAATGTCGTCTGACACGACATAGGCAAGATGATAGTATGGTTTTGTGACACTTTTGACCAAAATGTGACACTTGCGACATTGGTAATGACAACACTAGGCCATCATCCTAACGAGTAATTTTGATGTGTAACAGATTTCCCCCCAAAGTGCGAAGTTAGAAGATGAGAACTGATGACTGAAGTTCTTTGTAGACTTTTTCAAGCAAGGGTACGCACTTGATGAAGTTGACATGAATAGAATCGTCAAAGAAGGGCCTTGGTGTATTCCCATCAATGACACGAAACTGACACAAAGATGTAATTGGTGGATCAAATGAACATGGACTTACATGGGTATTGAAACAAGAATTTGTGATGGTTGACTCTTGAGGCAGATACTTCCCTTGAACACTAAGGCATGACAGAAGAAAACTTGATAATGCAATGGATACTGTGACTTTTGTCGGGTGACCCAAAAGAGTAAGGAAACTCAAAGGATTGGTTTAGTGCAGAGGTTCAACGGAAAAATGCATGCAAAGATAAAATGCTGTGTTCAAGGGCGACTGTAAGAGTTACTAGTAATGTTCTCAAAAACTACTGGGCTTGCTTCCTTCAATTTTTCCCCCATCTTGATAGATGAGTACCTCTTTTTAATTTAAAGAGATCGAGGAGGGTAACACATGCTCAATGTAACTCACCTTCAGCAAGTCCCTCTTCCTTTGTTTAACGAACTGGAAGAAGTAAGGGTTCGATCCTATATGGGCCCTTCAATGTATGATTGTTTAATGAGTCCAGAGAAGGTAAGCTCGGTGGTTTTTCATATTTAGAGAGTTTGAAAATGACTTAAAGATGACTCCAGTGTTGTCCTTTTTCGTAATGTTAGTCTCACGAGGCCGAAAAAGAGATAAATTATCACTCGAAAGATGCACTTTCAAACCTTTTAACGAGTGGGAAAGGAAGCAAGATCACTCAACAATATTTTCATGTTTAGGGAGTCTGAAAACAGCTTAAAGATGACTCCATGGGGTTCCTTTTTCGTGTATCCATGCAGGTCTGAAAAAGAGATAAAAGTTTACCTGGTGCATTCTTATGTTTTTTTGAGGCATGAGAACGAACTAAGACTATGCTCGTGAATGTGACAAGATAAAAAACGAACAAAACTACTCCAAAACCTGCCAATAAAGTAAAAAATGCATTCCAGGGTATTAATACGGCCTCTAAAATATTTTTCAAAACCCAAAAATAACTATATCTTATGCAAAAATGAAATTTAAAATAGTAGAAAGGGGTAAAAATATCATTTACCATTTCATTTGTGAAAAGATTTGTAGCAGTGGAGAATTTGTGCTTTGGAAGGTGAATCTTGCATTGCTCAGTGTTGGAGCTATGGTTAGCTATTTTCCTCGCCGTTTGGACTAGGTTGGTTCTCTTCTTCCTCTCTCTAATTTGTACGGTTCAAATTTCGTTTTTAGGCAATGATTAGGTGCAAATATTGATGCCCTAGGTTGTCTCAAGTGCCCAAAAGGGCTCAGTGCTCCTCTAGAATTAGTGGGGGAGTGCTACCCGATTTTGTAAGTGCCCATACAAGCTGATGAAGATGCGCCAACACTCTGATGTAATGGTGGAGGGGGCGCTGCCCAAAAACCACAAAAAAATTCCCAAAATGGACAACGCTTTCTCAAAACGTGAAGGGGCGCGTTTTAATTTTTAGAGCACCCTGGTGGACATTGTGAGGGAGCGTTGGTGCCCTGATGTGCATATAAAGGGGGCGTTGGCCTCATAGAAAGAGCAAACAATTTTTTTTAAAGCTTTTAATTGCCCAAAAATGTGACTAATGAATTTTGGTTGTTGATGATTGCAAGTAACTTCGGCAAAAGTCATGATTGAGTGGAAAGAAAGAGAGCATGAGCTCGATGATGTGGCCACATTGAAAATCCCCCGATCATGGGCCGCATTGAGGAATTGTGGTCTCCTCAAGTTCTTCAAAATGCAAAAAATGAAGAAAGAGATTCTTCTTCTCGAGCATATGATCAGGCTATGGAACGTTTCGGAACAAGGGTTCCAAATTGGAATGCAACTTCTTACCATTGAGTTGGAAGATGTGTACTGCTTAACCGACCTCTCAAAAAGAGGGGCCCCTATAGTTTTATCCGGACAGAGGGCACTTCCCATGCCTGTGGATGAGTACTTGGCAAACCATTATGTCCCAGGATCGAGATTAGTGGGAGGTAGAATTGCAATCAAAGACATCAAGGATCTACCTCTTCGGTCCATTTTGTTTTCCATTACGAGTACAGTGGGAAGTACCATCTTGCACCTAGTTTCAAGATCATAGGTGGCCTATGGTTTACAGTGTCTAGAGCCAACACTGTTTAACTGGAGTGTAGGGTTCCTTCAGAATGTGAAGGAGAAAATTAAGAGATGCAGAGGAGGGCAGCAGAAGTAGTTCGGGTATGGTTCATTCTTGGTTTCATTCTTGGTTTCATTCTTCTTAAAACGCATTCCTCAAATGCAACCTCAGATTGCATTAGTAGTACGACTAGTGGGAGAACCACGCATGGAGCGATGGACTAGCCTGTCTCCGAGATTAGGCTTAGATTCAGAGTTAAAATTCATTGATTATTTCTTCACTTGGCTAAGATGCCAATTGATCATGATAGAAGACTTTCCATACGCCGGAGTGGATTTCCGGGGAAGCATGGAATTGGTTCTTCCATAAGGGGAGGAATGGGATGCGTCAGGTAAGAAACCAAAAAAATCTTCTCAAGTGTTTTTTGATTTTAAAACTTATGTTATTTTTTTGGGTACATAGAAGAGTTTCTAACATATGTATCATTTCATCATGCAGACAGGGGAGAAACACGTCTGGTAGAGATACCGGCATTGGGATGCTGCAGGGATGCTCAGATAATAGTAGTGGCAGGGGGTCTCCAAGAGGTGGAGACAAACCTATGTGGTCTTACGACGGGTATCCCTCCTCTTGAGAGGGAGAACGTACCTTTGCACTTGCAGAGACACACAGTCGAAGTCCCTGAGAGTATTAACTCTTTATTGAGACGAGTAGCCCGTGCAGTGGTGTACTACTTAGAGCACAATGTGATGCACGAGGATTAGGACCTCATTGATATTTTTTGTATAGTATTTATGAAAATATTATGGGCACGAGGACCCAACATTTTCCCCTTCTATGTACTTTTTTGATGTAATCAAACATTCTATGTCACGCCATATATATATACATATCTGAGTTTTTACAGTGCCTAAATGACGTTTTTAATGTGATGTGTTTTAATTTACATGTGATTTATTATTTATTTCCTTTATGAAACCTTATCTATGTGCAAGATACCAATCCATGATGTAATTGGCCAACGAATCCGAAATGGTATTGATTTCTCTTGGTATGTGTCTGTATTTGATAAAATCAAACATTCATTCAAGACGACGAACTCGTAAGTGGAGACATAGTAGGATAGGATTGCGAATAGTGCAGATTCGATTAAGTTGATAGAACATGAGTTGGGAGTTTGACGTGTTGATGAGGAAAAAATTCTCATCAGGGAGAGAATATGTGGGCTCAATATCTTGATCAGCATGGGGAAAGTCGCAGATAAGCTCTGCAAACACCAAATATTTTTTAGCTTTGGACTTAACAAATTCAAGATCGAACTCTTGAAGGATGACGATCCATTTGGAATATTTTCCCCCAAGAACTTGATGTGTCAGAATGTCATACATGGGGCTAGAGTCCACGATAACCATGGTGGTGCGTAGCAAAATGTAATGACAAAATCTATGGACAACGATGATGGTTTCCAAAGCCAACTTTTCAACATGTGAATATCGGAGCTCGGGACCGGATAGAATTTTGATCAAATAATATATCATGTGTTCCTAGTCGTTAGCTTCCTCTTGAACTAACACCATGGAAATAGTGGAAGTAGATGTTGCTAAGTAAAGTATATAGTCCTGTGTGTAATTTAGAGGATGAAACAGAGGTGCATTGGTCAATGCATGCTTAAGAGCAGCAAAATATTGTTGAGTAGTGTCATCCCAGATGAAAGGGGTGTCTTTCTGCAACAATCACATAAATCCTTCGGTAATCTCAACATAGTTACCAATGAAACAGTGAAGAAATTTTTCTTTCCCCTGCAAACTTTGGAGTTGTGTCAGATTATTAGGTGGAGGTCAAGCAAGGATAGCTTTAATTTTTAAGGGATCCACCCAAATCCCGTCCTTGGAAACAATGAAGTTGAGGAGTCGACCTGATTCGACAACAAAGATAAACTTATGTGGGTTCAAACGAATGCGGTAGAACCGACATCGAAGAAAAATAGCCCGTAGATGGATGAAATGGTCTGATTGACATGATGAATGGGTCGATAAATATTCGAGGTAAGGTTCTGCAATATGTTTGATATCATGGAAAGCGTATGACATGGCCCGCTGGAATTTGGCACCAGCGTTTTTTATGCCAAATGGTAGTTTCCGATAGGAAAAAGTTCCCCATGGGCATATGAAGGTTGTCTTATGTTGATCAGCAGGTCAAATGTCAATCTGGTTGTACCTTGAGAAACCATCCATGAAAGAGAAAATCATGCTACCTGTGCAATTGTCAATGATCTAGTCGATGAAGGGCGTAGGGTAGTTGTCTTTCGGAAAATCCTTATTGAGGTCCCTATAATCAACGCAGACATGAATGGTCCCTTGCTTCTTAGTAACCAGAACAATGTTCGAAACCCATTCCGTCAAAAGGACAGGATAGATGAAGCCATATTTCAATAATTTCTCAACTTCTACCTTAATATTCGTGGTCTTCTTAGGATGGACCGGGCATAGTTTTTGTTGAATAGGTTTTACACCTGGGTAGGTTTTAATCTCATGCACAACGATTGAAGGATCGATCCCTGGCATTGCCTCATATCTCTAAGCGAAGACATCGCATAATTCTTTAAATAAAGCGGTATAAGAAACCATTTCCTCGGGCGAACAATTAACACCGAGATTGATATTTTCCATGACACCTTCTTTGATCGAAATGTCAATAACGACCATAGAGGTAATGTTGCATAAATTCCCTTCAAAAATAGTATCTTGTGTAAGTATGGGTGATTGTGGAAAATCAACAACATCGGGGGTGGAGGGGGGGAGATATAGTGTATATATTCTTGTATTTCTTCAAGAGGTGGAAGAAAAGAGGATCGATGATGGTTATCATCCCAAGTTACATCATCAATGCTAATAATTTCCATGATAGATTTGTTGGATGGAAGATTTGAGAAATGTAATCAAAAGCAGACGTCAAGGAATTTAACCAAGATGGCATCGAATAGGTGTCGGGTGCCAAGAGATGTTGGTCATCTGAAGAGGGAGAGGTTGATTGAACAGAAACGTATGAAGCCTCGGCTGGAAAAAGTGGCATGGTGTCACCTAGCACATAGAACTCTAGAGGACTAGGTACAATCTAGGGATTAGATGATTCCAAATACTGATAAGTCGTAGTCAAAATCATATTGATTGTGGCAATATGATGCTTTGTAGGAGGAAGTGGTGTAGGGAAGGTACCCATGAGGGTAGAATATTTTAACAATCCTACACCAACACTTTCATACGCGATCTTGTGATCTCCCAAGAATGGAATATTGTTGGAAGATTGGTTGTTGTCATTGATGTCAACCCTAGTCATTGGTTTTGGACCGCAAGATTGATGAAGGTATTTGGACATGAAGGAAAATGCACATGTAGATAAAACACCCATGGATGGATATTATAAATCATTTTGTTCCCAGTGGTATGTTTCACATCACGTGGTTTCGCATGGTTGAGGAGAAATGAATTGTTGAAGATGACAAAGTGAATTGAAGAAGGAAGTACATGTAGGCCCTGAAGATAATTAAAGAAAATAATTACAAAATAAGAAAGTGTTAGGTCGGCCCTAATTTTAAAATGAAGTGACATAAATGGTATAAATAAATATCATTATACATTCATTTGATATACAAGTCAAATTTCAGAGGAAATCAGAAGTAAAGAAGGCCGGATTTCAAGGGAGGATGAAGTCTTTTGGTGATGTGTTCTAAGGTATGTTATTTTCAGGTCATCTTACCATTTGCATTATAAATTTTTTTATAGAACGATTCATATGGTGAAATTGATATGGTATTGAGAAGACATATCAAGGTACCTATGGTAAAATTTTCAGATCTTGATTCGCTATAATTTTGGAGATACACTCTGTGGAAGATAGGGTTTTTGACCAATCCTGAAGCTAGTCAATAAGCAGGTGTTCTGGGTAAAACAATCATAACTTCTTCATAGAGAATCCAAATTAAGTGGGACAAATTTCATTGGAAATATTACGGACTTTAGTTTCTTGTGTGAGATTTTCAGAATCTGATGTTAAATATTGAGCATGGGGCACTTTGTACAAGTTCGCTCTCCTGAATAAACCAAAATTGAATAAAGTCTACCATTCTTTCTATAACTTATTTTTGTGGAGGATTCAAGGAGTGAAACTTGGAGAAGTTTCAGAGAATACATTGAATAATATTATCTATAGGATTAGATTATTCCAAGAATTTAAGAATTGCAAAAATTGAATAAGTCTCAGGAAGCATTATCAGGTTCTATGTGATGGTTAGTTGATGGTGATGATTTAATGTAAAGTTTTATTATCTCTCATATATTCTTGGGTGGAAGGAAGGGGAAAGGATGGAGAGTTAAATACTCTATTGATATTTGGGATTGTATATTCCTCTTGGAGATTTATCCCTCCCTTCACATTTGGAAGCTGTAGCAACCTTTGGAAGTCATTACTTCCCTTGAACAATAACTATTGATTATTTCTCATATATTGTGCATGGTGTATTGCGGTGTATTGGTGTAGCTCTTATACTATTGTTCATTTCTCATTTGATATAGTTGAATGGTTTAAGTATAATTTGAAAAATGTTTTAAATTGTACTTGATATTGATACACCCCCCTCTCAGTATCAACAGGTAGCGGGAGCACGGGCGTCAGGTGTACATAAATCTAACTGATCGACAATGACAATTTTTCCCTGATGAGGAAATTGTACACACTGAAACACCGATGAAGCAATGACAGTGATAGCATAAAACCAACTTATTCCAAGTAACAATTTGTAATCGAGGGGAGCATCGACCACCTCGATGTCAACGGTGATGGTTTTACCGCCCAACTAGATGGACAGGCACTACAAGAGTCCATGGGGATGAAAACCTCGCCCATCGAATGTGTGTAACATTGTTGGGGATTTGTTAAGTGCGGGTGATTTTAAACCTTTCCAACATTCTAAGGACTTGAAACAAGTAGAGGCTCCCTCATCCAAGATGGTTTGGTGAATTTGTTGATTGTGAACAACAACATGAATTTGGAAAGAAAGTTGGTGGGAGAGTTGAGATGTAAAATTGTCCAGGTTAAACATGATATTGTTGGACAACTCAAGATCAAGAGCACCAATAGCAACCAAGATCATTCTACATTGAGTAGGGAAGTGCTGTAGAACTTCTAACGTAGACATAGCACACGATGCTTGAGCCAAATATTCAACAATGTTGTACTTCTGGGTGACATATGAACTAGGATTAAAGGTAGATTTATGGATAGTTCTCTTAGGAGGGCGTAAGATAGAGTCAAACACAGGTTTCTCGATCTGAAGTGGTCCAGACGGAGGACTAACAGATGGAGGACTAACGAAGGATGGTTATGGATCCGGTAAAGTACCGTTAGTGACTTTTCCTTTGTCAGGTTTAACTGGTGTGTCGTATGTCGTAGAGTGGGTGGTTAAATCAATCCCATTAAATAGATAAATATGGGCACTTGTCGAGGCTTCATCATGAGAAGGGTGGCTGGAACTTCCCCCTGGAGAGGGGGTTTGAGAAACCATATATTTTTGCTGAGGAAAAGGCTGAGTAAGAACAACAGGTTGGGAATTCCCCTTAAAACATTTGGCCACGTTATCGTGATGTGGACAGTCTTGAGTGTAGTGATTGTCACCATAAATAATACATGGGAATTTCAGTTTCCGCCGTGGTTTCTTTTTGGTAGCAGGTGGTGGGTTTTGAGATTTTGATTGTTCATTGTTATTATTCTTCTTTGGTTTGTTCTTTGTCTTCTTCTTACCTCCGGATTGTTGTGAAGGGGCATATTGAACTGCATTCACCTCAGAGATTTGATTTTGGGGGGAGGTAGAGGAGGGTGTGGTCGAACTGGGAGTGGATGTCGGAGCAGATCGATTTTCCATTCCATTCGATGGGGAAACAGATTGGGTTTTGATGGAGTCGATAACTACATCCACATGTGAAGTGGATGACGGTTTAGATGGATTGGTATTTGCATGGGTAACATTTGGGATTAACTCATACAAAGTATCAGATTGGGAATAAACCAAATCTATGTATTGAGCCCTAGCAATGGCCTCTTCCTCGGTGATGACACCACCCATGGTGACATCACAAGCAATCAGGGGTAACCGTGATTTAGTAAACCATTCTGCCAATAATTGGTCATGAATGACTACTTTGATCAACCTTCGTCATCATCTCCACTCATGAATATGATCAGAGATATGCACAAAGTTTGTCTAATGAAGGGAGGTCAAGAGTTCGGTACCCATATCGTATCGAATGGGTAGTTGAAAGTGCGTGAGAAAGGACATGGCAAGGGAGTTAAAATCTTGGAAAGAACCACATGGAAGTTTGATATACCACTTGGCTGCTGAGCCCGTAAGTGTTCATTGAAAAAGACGTAAATGGATAGAATCGTCCATTAAGGAGTTCGATCAACACCATAAATGGAAATTCATCACATGATTGTTCAGGTCTTCTCCAGCTTTGCCATCAAATTTTGGAATATCAGAAGGTAATTTAGCAGGGATGACTGGCCAAAAAGGATAATACAATATAGGATCATTGGTTAACTGAGACAAGTTTGGGAGATCCAGAGTCACGAGAAATGGTAGTTGTCGGTTAACGTGACGATGATACTGGTGCGACATGGGGACACCAGTAGGACCGTAAAATGGGTTAGGTGGATAATTATATCCAATAGGTCCTCCTACATTCGGTTGTTGCTGACCAAAATAAATAGGTTTTGATGATGGTTGAGAAACGTGTGGATATGGAGGATAACTTGATGGGTTCTAAGGATTATAAGTCGGTTGCTGGGTTTTCCCATAAGGTGGATAGACATTCTGTCCATAAGAAGGATAACGTTGTTGTTGGCCTTGAGGATGTTGCCCCACGGGGAATAGTGGATTTCCTAGAAAAGGAATGTGCCAAGGATTTGGTGTCACATTCTGTCCATATGATAGGTTAGGGATTCCAGTCTAAGATTGCCCCCCAAGATGAGATTGTGTCCCCATTTGATTTTGACTCCCAAATGGAGGTTTCCCCCCAACATGAGGTTGAGTGCCCAGAGGGATCTGGAAACCAGAAAATGAATGACCAGAGACTCCAACCAGATTAGAGCCACCAAGATCAGTTCCTCCAAACAAAGGTGTAGGGATAGAACCTCTAGGTGTAACCTGGGTAGTGTTGGTAATGGAAGGATTCAAAGCTCTGTACCCAAGTGGAACTGACGGATTTGGTATAAGTAGTGTTCCAATTGGAGCCTGGGATGGTGTCACATTTCCAGTGGGGATTGTAGCAACATGCGGGACCATAGTGGAATGGGCCATCTGGATACTAGGGTTTGAGTGAGAACCAATCAACAATTGGTCTGCGACGGTGATGACATTACTAGTCGTACTAGTAAAGTGATTTAAAGGTACCATATAACGAACAGACATCTCGGGCACTTGTGATTCCATGGGTCGATCAAGACTTGCTCCTAGGTTACCATATAGATCATGGACTGTCAAAGGGACATAACTAAAACCAAAGGTTCCAACAGTATGATTCGGGGCCTTAAATGATTCACTTTGGAAAAAGGGATCCTCTACTCTAGATCCTGTGTGAGGTCCAGTGGATACCTCAGTTTCCTCAATAACAACAACCTCTCTAGACGAGTTCACCCATAGCATATGTGGTTCTCGCCTAATACTCAAAGTTGGGTTGATTCGAAAATCTTCCAAAGAATAAAAAACAATTCAGAATTGTTCTAGAGAGTGTGTGCTTCCAACCTCAGAGCCTAGTTCATTATGAGCCTCAGGAGGGCCTTTTAAAGAGTTGGGAAGCAAAGGTAGATAACCCTCAGGATATTTCGGGGGTAACCCTTGCATCCTACTTGAACGACGAAGGCCGATGTTTCTTGAGTTAAGTAACGAACGAAAAAAGAAATCTATGGACGACTAACAAAAATAAACAACATACACTAAAAATCTAGGAATCAAAACCAAGCAAACAAAACCTTCTCTCGATGACCGTACTAGTTGGTGATGAAATCCAATGTTGCATCATCAAGTCAAGAAGGGGCTAGGATATAAGAGGGTGGAACATTCACTATGGTGACCTGCTTAACAAACATACGCCTTGGTGCAAGCTTCCACCTAGTAATTGTGGATTTACCCTCCAAGGAGCCTGAGTGAGTTTGACCAATGTCTGTTCTAGGTATAGGGAGACTTCCCTTCACTGTCACCTTGTGTAAGAACCTAAATATTATGGCTACTAAGGACACCAACTCACAGTCAGCCCCTGGGCAGGTACAATCGACAGTCTAGTCCAAACGTATGGGTAGGATAACAAGTCCGAAATACTTCGAGAGAACTGAGGATAAGTGGACTGGTAGAACTCCAGAGGACCCTGAAGGGATTCAAAATTCACGAAGCACCAAGACCAAATGAAAACAATTGAACCTTAAGAAGAACCTCCAATATACAATCTGACTACTATGAACTATTGAACCACAGAGGGATAATCTTTGTAACTCTCCTAAATGTGACCTCGTGCATAACCCCTGTGTGAGAGGTAGAACCCAAAAATCCTATATGACAATTGGATTTTCTCTCCCTATCGCAATATGCTAATGTTTGTTTTGAATACTTTGGAGAGTTTTACTCATAGCCTAATTCAAAGTGCTAATCCTATTCTAATGTTGGTGGAAGATTCTAAAAACAAAAAGTTTTAGATAAATTTTAATTAGCATTAATTTTGCAATTGTTCTTTACTCAGGGGTGTATGAAAGTGAAACTTGATGGTATAATGACTAAATTCCCCAAAAATGCATAAGAAATGATAAACAATCTTTTCTTTCAATGAATGCCTATTTAAGGGAAGGGGAAAAATGTTCTCTTCCCTGTCAAACACTAAGATGCAGTATCCTCAATCAAATCCAATATCATGCTAATTTTTTTTATAAAATTGTTCTAAGATTCCAAAAACCAATTAGAAAAAATATATCCTTTTTCTTATGTGTGAATGATAATCAATCTGATGTAAGGCTTCCTATGTCAATCAGACTTTAAGATCAATAAGATTTAGACAATCAGAAGCAAACTTCACACAAACAGAAACACACTCTTGTTGTGATCAAACAAGAAACACAAAGAAAACCAAATCCAAAAAGAAAACCAAAAATCTCAAACAGAAGGAAAAAGGATTGGACAAGGTGACTTCAAAGATCAAATGGAAAGGTGCATAGACCTTTGAATTTCCTCACAAAATATTTCACTCAGTCAGATAAATGAGAGAAAAATAGTAAGTTGACTCTAAATCATCAAAGACAAAGAGTGACTTCAAGGTAAGGAAAAAATATCAAAATTCCAAACAAAAGGTGATCAAGTCTTAGAAAGCAAAGTGTTGAAGGCCAAGACAAAGATGTACTGAGGTTGTAAGGACTCTGATTAATTGCAAATAGCAAGAAAATAAATTCAAAGATTAAGATCCTACAAGATTTTAACAGAAAAGGGCCAATGCTCTAGTGTCAAAGGCACCAGAGTGTTGCAACACTCTGTGTAAGCTTGGTAGGGAGCGCCAACACTATAGTAGAAGAGGTAGGGGGCGTTGGCCACTAAAAATTCAGAAAAATGCCCAGAAATCCAAAAATTCAAGCAAACTCATAAATTTAAAGTGTATGAGATGAGGTACAGAGCCAATCAACACATCTCTAAGAATAAGAGACACAGTATGAAAAATTTCAAAGATGAGAAAAGGCTAAACAAGATCTAGGAAAGAAATAAAAAATCAATGTCCCTCCGCAGTGGAGTCACCAATTTCTGTTACAGGAGAATCCCCCTGCAGACAAGTGGATTTCCTCTTGGATATTAGACCCCTATGACCAATACAGAAAAGTGCTATTATGGACACTGATATTCCTTTTCATGAAGCTAAACTATTCAAAGAAGAAGAAGGAAGAAGGGTAAATACCTTTTAAAGAACGTTTGTCCTTGCTTGATCCAGGCCGATCTTGATCTGCAAGTTCTTTAGAAGGTCTTGCAATACAATAAGCAACAACAATGAGACATACTTCCTAATCTATCATGATTAGCTTCATAATGGATCTATAACAAAAAAAAGTTCATAAAATGTACACAAACTTTAAAGGAAATAGGCCAAGCATATATTTATATTAATGAAAACAAAGTGAAATGCTTATAGCCATAGATGTAGGTGCAACAGCTTCACCAATATCTCTTTGTCTAGACCCGCTCTCAAATAATCGACACATAGAATGATGATGCTTCAATGATATCTCCCTTATGAGATCATAAGTTTGATGCTTTACAATGTCTCCCCTTTCACCATGAGGAGGCCTTCTTATATAGGCTTGGAGAGGCCTAACCACTTAAGATATTCTTAGGATATCTTGAGGGTTCTTCTCCTTTAGTTGTGGATCTTCCCTAAGATTGATCCTTGACCTCGGATCTAAATCCGAACAACTCTAGATATGAAGGGATTCTTCCCTGATTTCTCTCAACAATCCAAAAATTCGCTCAAAAAAGGCCAGCGCATCCTCAGAATGGGGTACAAAGCATTGGAACGCTCCCCCAAAATAGGTCACAAAGCATTGGCATTCCCTGACAGTGTATAGGGGAGCGTTGCCTTCAAAAATTGAGTTTTGAGTGGCTTTTTCCATGGCAAAAGACTTGTACTCTTTGTCAAATGACTTCTCCTCTTCAAAACTAGTCTTTTGAGGTGTCTTTTGAGTGTTCTTGATAATTTCGTCCGACACGACATAGGCAAGATGACAGTATGATTTTGTGACACTTGCGGACAAAATGAGACACTTGCGATAATAGTAATGAAGACACTAAGCCATCATCCTAATGAGTAATTTTGATGTGTAACAAAGGCCCACTATGGTAGTTAGATATAATAAATGGGTAGTTAGATATAATAAATGTAAGAGGACTTCTTAGAAGGTTTTACTTCTAAAAGATTCCTCCTCTAGAATGTTCTTTGGTGATGGTAGCACTATATAAATGGGTTCAAGCAATGTAATGAGATATGAAGAGAATTATTGTATTGTGAGCGGTAGCTCAATAAGATGATGCCCCCTCGAAGAGGCAAGTGAACATGAGAGGATCCCTTCCATAGTAGGATCCATTGTATGGTGTTTCCCTACCTCAAGGGTTGGGTAATAATATAGTGTGGTTTCTTCTATCTTGCTTTGTGGATCTATTGTGTATTCAGTATTTGTGGTGATTATATTTGTAGATCTATTCAGGAACTTAACTAGCTGGAAATATAATCACCACAAATATTGAATACACAATAGATCCACGGAGCAATATAGAAGAAACCACACTTTATTATTACCAAACCCTTGAGGTAGTGAAACACCATATAATGGATCCTATTATGGAAGGGATCCTCTCCTATTTATTGTGTAGGGGGCACCGCTCCATAATAAAATAATTCTCTTCATGTCCCCTTACATTAATTGAACCCCATTATATAGTGCTACCATCACCTAATAACATTCTAGAGGAGGAATATTCTAGAAGTAGAAACTTCTAAGAATTCCTCTTACATTTATTATATCTAGCTACCATAGTGGGCCTTATTTAATAATATAGTGGACCTAGTCCACCTTACATTAAATGGCCTCCACTATTATCATTATGGGCCCTCTGGGCCCCCCCACTACCTCTCTAGCTACCTAACATTCCATCCCCCTTATGAAATCCTTGTCCTCAAGGCTTGATGTAAAACCATATACCAGGGTCCCATGGATAAGTGTAGACCATAGTGCTGAAGTAGACTAGAGAACTAGGGTCCCATGGATAAGTGTGAACCATAGTGGTGGAGTATACTAGAGAACAAGGGTCCCATTGAAAAATCAAAGCCACCATGCTGAATTAGTCCAACCGCCATTGTAAACCAAGGTCCCATGTCCAAGTGCTCATGTGAACTCCACAGGGAAGATATCGACACCCAATAACCAACTGAAAATGATGCTCCCAATAATGACACCTATCATGTGGATCCAAATAAGAATATCCAGCCACATAGTGGGAAAGGGTCAATGCTGAAGATGGAACGAACAATACAATTTTAGAATATGCAAGTTGAATGCTGGTAATCATAACTAGCTCACGATGTGAGACATTGATGTTCTCTACAGAAGGTGGAGCAGAGTCATCAAATAAAATATGGAAGTGGTTGTTATCCCAGAAATGACAACTATCCATATACCAGTTATTGCAATCGGCCTCAAAATCATACCAAACATATATTTCTTGATTATATTCATCCCTGAGGTCCACCATAAGAAATCTCTCCTACATTCTATCCAATGAATCTTGAATACTACGAAAACTATCGTTGAGGCCATCTACAAAGTCATTCAATCTGTTATTCAATGTGTCAAACAATTGGGATTTGAATGCTTAAGTAATCTGTAGAATTTCTTTGAGGGTTTGAGAATAAATATCCATATGAGCACCCTATGAAAATTTATGAACTCTCTATTCTCGCCTCCATCACGAAAAAACCCAAAAAATAGAACAATAACTTACTGCAGAAAATCACAACGTTTTCCGGAAAAACCCTGAAAAACTGCGAAATTTAAAATGCTCATAACTTCACTTCCCGGACTCCATTTCGGTTGATGTTTTTTTTGAAATTGAGTGAAATTGTGAGAGGAACTCAGATCTGTAAATTTTTTTGCAAATTCTCCCTCCAGCTGCTACAGAATTAAAAAACAATTGTGCTTCCATCCGCAGAGAAAACCCTGAAAATTTACAGATTTTAAAACTTCAATATCTTTACTTCCCAGACTCCATTTCGGACGATTTGTTTTTTCAAATTGGGTGTTTTTATGAGATAAATGAATATATAGAACCTATTTCTACAAATTTTTCACATAAATATACTAAAAATTTATGTATTGTCACGACCCTCTTTTTATTCTCCGAAGAAAAAATCTGCAAAAATAAAAAATATTTGTCCACAATGTCTGCCAAGGAAAGTTATCTGATACCACTTTTTAAGTACCTGAATAGATATAAAAATATAATCACCACAAATATTGAATACACAATATATCCACAGAGAAAGATAGAAGAAACCATACTATATTATTACCAAACCCTTGAGGTAGGACAACACCATACAATGGATCCTATTATGGAAGAGATCCTCTCCTATTCACTTGCCTCTTCGAGGGGGCATCCTCCTATTGAGATATTTCTCCAAATGAAATACTCTATTCATGTCCCATTACATTGCTTGAACCCCTTAATATAGTTCTACCATCACCTAAGAACATTCTAGAGGAGGAATCTTCTAAGAAGTTCTCTTACATTTATTATATCTAACTACTATAGTGGGACTTATTTAATAATATAGTGGACCTATTCCACCTTACATTGAATGGCCTCCACTATTATTACTATTGGCCCTCTAGGCCCCCCTACTACCTCTCTAGCTACCTTACACACGACCACCCACATCCAAGAATATAGATTTGGGAACTCTGATGCACATGGATCCTTTTACCCGTGAAGCATACAAAGAGGCATACATAGAAGATGATGACTTAAAGAAGGTGTTTCAATAGCTACAAGGTCAAATTCATATAGAATAAGTTGATGGAAAGGTTGACTATAATTTATAGAATGGTTTACTCTACAATCTCAACAAGATTTGTGTTCCTAAAGGTGAACGATTGTCGCTTATCAAAGAGGCTCACACCTCCAAGGTTGCAGGACATTTTGGTGTTAGGAAGGCAATTGCCAACTTACAGAGGTATGTGTACTGACCTATAATGCAAGAAGATGTAGCGCAATATATTAGAGGATGTATACTTTTGTGTACCAACAAGCCTAGTAACATGAAGCAAGGTCTATCCCATCCCTTACCTACACCTACTCGACCTTGGGAAAGTATTTCCAAGGATTTTGTGGGATGTTTAGCAACAATCAGGAAGGGACATGACTATCTATTTGTGGTAGTTGATAGATTCAGCAAAATGTGCATTCTCATGCCTTGTAAAAAGACCATCAATGGACAAGAAGAAACAAACAAGTTCTTTGAACATGTCTGGGTGCAATTTGGGATACCAAGGAATATCATCTCGGATAGGGACACCAGATTTCTCAGTGACTTCTAGTCTATGTTGTGGGAGAATATGGACACTAAGCTCAAAATGTCTACAACATTCCATCCATAGACCGATGGGTATACAAAAGTAGTCAACAAGACTTTGGTGCAACTTTTGAGGGGTTATAATAAGAAGTATCCAAATAATTGGGATGGAAATTTGATCTATATACAACACTCTTATAGCAAAGAAATCCACACTTCTACTAGTAAGTCACCTTTTGAAACTTGCTTTGGATATTTTCCACCTTCACACTTAGATGTTGTATATGGACAATAAGGAAGAGTGAGGAAGGACCTCAGAGGGGATGTATTAAAAGAATACAAATTTGTTAAGAAGATCAAGTAGATCCATTTGAAAGTACAAGAGACGTTGAAGAAGTCACATGAAAAGTACAAGGCTAGACATGACCAACATAGAACTAAGAGAATGTTTCAAGTGGGAGACATAGTATGTTTACAACTGAATAAGGAAATACTAGAGGGTCCTAGTGAGAAGATCAAGTCTCTGTGGTATGGTCCTTTTTAGGTATTGGAAAAGGTGGGAGATAATGACTATAGACTCAGTATATCCCCATGAATGTGAATTTACTCAGTAGTGATTGTGAAGAATCTCAAACTCTATGAGACCTCCATCTTGGATCGGGAGGAGGAGAAGGTCCCGCCTTCCATATAGGATTTAACACCATATTCTCAGGAAGAGTTGGAAGAGGACATAGTTTTGCAGAAGTGGTCCAAAATTACAAGATAAGGGTAGCATTACCTTTGGAAAGTTGGGTTGAAAGGACAACTTTCAGGAAAAAAAGTGGTACTCCAAGGAGAATGTAGAGGAAATTCTTCCTCACCTCATTGAGTAAATATTTTTGGGACCGAAAGCCTCCCTAAATGGGGAGGTATGATCTAGATTGGATCATTATATTATTTTTCATCTATCTCGATGCTTTTAGAGTGGAAAACAATTGGAGGAATCAACTTGCAAGGTCATTTTAGTGGCAAGTCCTAGTTTGGAAAATTGGGGTTTGGAACCTTCTAGATCCATTTTGCGGCATCAAATGACATCTTTTGGGGTTAAAAATTTCCTAGCATAACTAGGACCCCGTGACATTATTATACACATTGGCACCTTTCTAACGGTGCAAAAACTGCATCAATTGGAGCTCATATGTAAAATTTATGCTTCACCAATAATAGGGAATTTTGGCTTTCAGAAAACATATGAAAGGACCAAGCATTAATTTTTTTGGGATGGAATGAAGTAGGACATCCACAAAATTGTGGATGAATGTGATACTTTTCAATGTAACAAGGAAGAAACAATCAAAATTCCAGGAACTACAACCTCTCCCTATTCCACCTACTATATGGAGAGGTATCTATATGGACTTCATTATAGGACTATCCAAATCTGGAAATAAATTAGTCATCATGGTTGTGGTCGGCTGCCTTTCCAAATATACTCATTTGTTTTCCCTCCAACACCCATTCAAAGAATCCATGATGGCTCAAGATTTTATGGACAATATATTCAAAATCCATGATGGCTCAAGATTTTATGGACAATATATTCAAAATCCATGTAATTCCCCACTCTATAGTCTCTGATTGTGATCAACTTTCATAAGGAACTTCCGAAAATAATTGTTTAGGGTCCAGGGCACCCAATTACATCTCAGCACTACCTATCATCCCTAGAATGATGGTTAAACTGAAGCAGTCAACAAGTTCTTGGAAGCATATTTTTGGTGCTTTGCCTCAAAATGAAAATCTCAATGGGATCAGTGGTTACCAGTAGATAAATGGTGGTACAATACATCTTACCATGGTGCTACTCGCATGACTTCATTTGAGGTGGTCTATGGTCAAAATACCCCCTCCGTATTATTTTATCTACCAGGTGTCTCCAAGGTCCATGAGGTAGACAAAAATCTTACAGTTCAAGATGAAATTCTACATACCCTCAAAGAAAATTTGGTCTTGGTTCATAATTGCATGAAGCAACAAGCTGATCAGTTCTTCTTCAAACGACATATTTCTGAGCAAGATCAAGTGTTTCTTCGTCTACAGTCTCATAAGAAAAATTCCCTCAAAGAATATCATTGTCAAAAACTTGCTTCAATGTTTTATGGCCCTTATACAATCCTCAAGAAAGTAGGGCCCATGGCTTACAAGTTATCTCTTCCTAGTCACTCTAAGCTCCGTCCAATTTTTCATGTGTCTTTCTTAAATAAAGTGATTAGAACCAAGTGCTAGATTCAAACTAGTTTTCTAGAATTTGATGAAGAAGGATCCATTTGGTTGTATCCAAAAGAAGTCCCAGCCACACACGAGTGTTGTCTCTGTCAATGCACAATTTAGGAATTTTTAGTACAATGGAAGGATACACAACCCGAGGATGCCACCTGGGAGATGAATTCCATTCTCTAGCAATTCCCACATGTCTAGCCTTGAGGACAAGGTTTTTATTTAAGGGGGAGGGGATGTTAGGGTCCTAACCTCACTAACCCCTCAAATATATAGAATAATATGATTTTCTATGTAATAAAGGTTTTCATTAGTAAATAAGGCCTATGCAACAATGTGAACATTTCTAATGTAAGAAGACTTACTAGAAGGTTCTGCCTCTAGAAATTTCTTTCGCTAGAATTTTCTCTAGAAGATAGAAATAGTATAAATAAAGGTATAAAGAATCGAAAATGATTTTTTGTGAATAGATTTGTACTTGAGATTTGCTCTTCTAGAGGTTTCCCCTTCGAAGAGGCAAGTGAAATTTTCTCTCAAGATAATAAAGGTATCATTTGTGGATCAATTGTGTCATTGTGCTTACTATTTTGTTCTTTCTACTAACGATTGTGAACAAAAAGCATATTTTTTATTTGCATATTTTCTTTTGGTACCTTACATCTCCACTCATAAAATTTTATTTGGTTACATATTTTATATATAATTTTTAATCATATAAATTAACCCATTTTGTGGATATGTATGCTTCCATCAAAGTGATAATTGATCTCATACTTTTTTTAATAGTCAATATCAACTCATAAGAAATTTTGATGGATTTTTCTAGAGGATTTTGGTGTTTGAGTGAGAGAACTAAGAGTTAGTGTCATATTTATAATTCTGGTGGGATGTATTCTTTAATGGGAGTTATGTGAAGTGAGTGGTGGAACAACGATAGGAATGACAATGTCAAAAGTCACAACGGTTGAATTTAAAAATAAATAAATTATGACATATGAAATGAATTGATGTATTTTGGAAAACCAAATATTAAATCATGCCTATCCTAACACCACTCAATAATATAGTTGGAACATAAACGATGAGAGAGGTAGGTAAATTGTGATTTCAAACATCTGAAATGTTGGATTGCATTATGTGCATATTTGCATGATAAGTGTTGGTATACTGAGAGGGGGGAGGGTGAATCAATATGAGCACTTTATACCACTTTTAACCACAATATATAATATTTAAATTTATCAACAACATATCATCAATGTATTATCAATATATCATGAGTATATAAACATAAGCAACATCACATCAAGTACACAATACACCAGAATTTACATGGAATCCCAAATGGGAGAATACCACAAAATTATTTCTTATATATCAAAGAATACATTCATTGGAAGCACCAACTTCCCAATTCTCTAGCACCAACTGGAAGGAGTCACTGACCCCCTGATTTATAGGCACCAACCTAAAGGAAGCTGCAACTCCCTAAATTCTCTGGCTTCAACCAGAAGGAGGATACAACCCCCTGATTCTCAGGCTCCAACATGAAGGAATCTCCAACTCCCTATCTTCTTCGGAACCAACCAGAAGGAGGCTACAAACCCCTTTCCTTGCCCCGTTCTTCCACCCTAAAATATAAATTTAGACCAATTGTCACTACCACTGTCACTACCACTACCACTGCCACTGCCACTGCGACTGTCACATCAACCTTTAACTTGTCAACCTGTCACTATCACTGATACTCAACTAGATCCTCTCACATGGATCATATACCAACTAGATGTCCAACATCACCAACACATGCCTCTACTAAGCATGTACCAATATCACCAACATACCATCAGAATATATGTGTCTCAACCATTTACCGAAGCATGTACCAAACCATCAACCTGCAATCTACCAAGCATCAATTGTGTACCACAACCTATATGACAACACGTGCATAAACCATGCACCAACACCTGTACAAAAACAAGTGCATCAACCATGCACCAACAACTATACCATGTACCTCAACCATAAACCATGTACATCAATCATTAACCATGTACATCAACCATCAACACCTGTACCATACCATGTACCATAAAAAGTTCATCAACCATGCAACAAACCCATACCATATCATGTATCAATATTGTACCATATCATCCATCAACTATGTACCAATGTATGCATCAATGTATAAACCAAAACCTCAAGCATGCATCATAATCAACCAAGATCATATACCAAGTATGTGCCTCAAGTATATTCCAATATCACAAATATGTGCCTCTAACAATGAACCATAACAACCATATACAATGTACCAAGTATATGTCTCAAGCATGTATCAATAACAACAAAGCATGAACCTCAATCAAATGTAACCATAAACCAAAAGGGGACTCCAAGATATGCCTTAAGCATGTGCCATAACATCCATGAAACAAGTCTAATGAACTATCACATCAACCATGTATCAAACCCTCACTGTTATGCAGCCTCATCTTGTACCAATATATTCAACAATGCATCTCAACCAAATTGCCTCAAACATGTACCATATGACACAATATATGCCTCAACAAAATATCAAAGAATGTGTGCCAAGTACAAACAACAAGTGCATTAACAGTGTGCCTCATACAATATCCTCCTCATACAACATGTACCATACAACCAATGGCATGTCAAGGTAATATAATCAACCTCACATGACCATACCTCAATCAATCACAAAGATCCAACTTCAAACAACCATATCAACATACCTATTACTTCTATAGATGATTTTGTTGTACCTGAACACTATCACACATGCCTATAGTCTCTCCTCATCTTCTGTAGCATGACATAAACCTCATCCTTTAGATATGGCTTTGCCTTGTGGGACAAAGCCTGTTGTCTAGCAGGGCCTCATGTGATGAGCCCTAGAAAACACACGGGGGTGCCTTGCGGGACACTAGTAGTCTGACCCACAGAGATAAGATAAATAATGTTTTTTCAAAAATCCCTCCCTCTTCTCTGTAATCATGAAACTTTGTTGTTTCTCTCCCTTTGCTGCCTCATATTTGCGCTACCTCAGATTTGTCAATAAAATCCCTCGCAAAAAACCTTTTACAAGATGGGTATTCAATGTGTTCAATATGTGCTAATGGGAGTCTCTTGATATCTTATTTATACTTCCCAAGTGTTACCCATGATTTTGGTCATCATGATGATGTATTGATGATGGTGTACTCAGGCTCTTCATTAGAACTTTCTCCTAAGAAAAGTTACCTTCTTCTCTTTCCAAAAATCACATTTTTGAGGAATGTTCGTATATTTGCCTGTGAGAATGCATGATTCTCGCAGGCTGCCTTAAGCCAGAGTGTGAGAAGTTCGCACTGTGTTGAACTGCTAGTGTGCGAACTCTTTCTAAAGAAGGGAAAAAGATGAATTCTCGAAGCTTCTAGAAAGGAATCTTCTAGAAGGATGAGATGGCATTCGAATTGTTATCCTAGTACTGGTTTCCCTGATATTTTGGGATCATTCTTATCCAAGAAACCAATTCATTCTCTCCTATATATTGAGTGAATTCTCATGGAAAAGGTTAAGCAAACAAGGTTAAGCAAGATTCACTGGAGAATTGGTGAAAGACTGTGTGAAGGACTGATGCTACAGCAGCTAGGAAACTCCAACAAGTTTATCAAAGGTGGTTGATCTTCTTCATGCAGGTGAGCAAGTGTGTGTGTCGGAGCCAAGGGCCATTGAAAGGAAGTTTGCAACATCAAGGCTCAGGTTGTAATCTTTACTTTCCATCAATATAATACAATAATATGTC
>SNQJ01S0096369.1:0-31615 GCA_010110895.2 Picea sitchensis | reverse complement strand
ATCAGAATAGGATATACACATCAATGAATGAATAGAGCGAACATATATATGCGTAAGTGTATTCCAACAATTAGAAGAGAAACACAGAGTCGATTAGGTAACAATGCACGAACATAACCATATTTCTATGATTCAAACTGAGCAAAGTTGAAACACCTGTCAGTGCATGAACAGAAACATTACATGCTCACATAAATTCAAACTTGAAACAGAACCGAATATTTGACAATGAACGAACAATACTAAAACATGCTTTTATTTTCGTTCTGTAAATTTCAATCAAGGGTTGAAACATAGGGGAGCGATTCCATTATAGATTAACTAGCAAAAAAATTGCTTAATATTTTATTAGAAAGTTTTCTAGGAAAAGTCCAATTAGACAATTTTCGGTAACAAAAGACTACACAGACTGTCATCAACAAGATCCAACAATAATGGCCAGTGCAGCTTGTAAATTGTTCTGAATACAATGAATCACATGGGTAATGTACAGAGCATTGTAGATAAGTTTTTCCCAAAATAGTCATCACAGCAGAAACACTACGAACATAATCGGGACGTCCATACTTATTATTTTTAAGGAGCGATTTGAGAGCCATTTGTATGGAACTCAAGTACCATTGTCATGTTGAATAGAAGCCGGTACCTACACTGAGGAACGAACATCCCTGCACTCGGCCATCACCGGAAAGTGTTAGCAAAATATTAAACTTCAAATCATAAAATCGAATAGTTGAGGTCCACAGGGATGCCAGACTAGTTAACTTAAAAGCGCCGCGACCTCCAATGGTTGTGTCTGGTGTGTAATATTGACCCTAGCCGGGGAAAGTGATGCCTAGAACTTATGGTGGGTACCTCATAAAAAAACAAAGTCCCTCCATTAATACAATGATACCCCTTTTCACATAGAGCTTTAAACAAAACGAGTTAACAGAGGAAGTAATGTTGTGAATGTAAGAAGATCAAGCTTACATAAATAGAACTTTGCATGAACAGATATAAAAAATATGAGAAATTACATTGTATATATATATATATATATACGAACAATCAATTTGCCAGGAATTATTCCAGAAATAATTTACCAGCAGGCCATCAGTATACTACAAATAGAATGCATCAGACATAGAGGAGGACAGAATGATAGACCCTTGTGTCTCTCTGCGAAGAATGGATAAACCCTTTCGATGCTACACAGGTTTTCCTCTGAAATAGTTTCCATTCTTAGAGTTAATTAAAAGAGTTGGAAGAAATCCATGGGACACAAACAGAGGGCGCTTGGCCACGGTGGTATAAAGAAAGGACCCTCGGTGGTAACCTCTACCCCGGTCTATACGAGAATGATGGGAGAGATCACATAAACTTTGACTCCTATTACAGAAAGTAAAAATTCTCTTTAACACACTCATGAACCCTATGTTTGCTTGTTAAAAACTAAGGTTCGGTAGTTCCATAGGGTCTTACCAGGTAGACGGTGATTGTTGTTGACTTCACCATTGAAGATCGCATAGGCGACAACCCTTCCTGTGCAACAATGATCAGTATGGAACCTCCTCTATGAAAACACAAGAACAAAATGAGACTTCCAAAACCCTAGATGGACGATCACCACCCTTAATCATTCATATGTACAAGCCATGTGCTAGGGCTTGGATGGTGCATCAGGATTGGAAAGAACAGGGGACGAGGCGTTGAGATTGAGGCCAATTAAATTCCAGGTTAGAGTCTTAACTCCCCTAACAGATGCACCTGCCTTCCTTAAATATGGAAGATACATAGTTTAAACAACAGTATAACCATGACTGTCAAGTGTACATGATCGGTCGTTACACCTCAACTCTCTGAAGTTCTCCTCTCATTACACCAACAGAACGAGGAGGGTAGTTAGTTAGTTATGTAGTGATCTAAGAGGGGTGAGTAGGGAACTGGTCATTATGGTGGAAGACCCCAGTCATATCATAACCAAAACATAACATCAGAGAGAAGTGCGTGGTTACCCACCCTTAGTTTCACCTTTAATAACCATAGTCATCTGGGTACACCCTTAGTCCTAATGTCAACTCAGCTAGCTAAGAGTATAGGTAAACTAATGTCAGATTTATAATATGGTGTGTGCAAGGTCCGCTCCAACCCGAATCCGTTAATTAGGAGAGTGGAAATACAATCTTTGTGTATGGGCAAATAAATTTAAGTATCAACATTTATATAGTATGATATAGGGGTTTAGGAAAAGGCCCCTTTTGTCATTGAAACTTCTCCTTGTGCTAAAGTAATATGTTCAAGGGTCACTCCAAGCCAAAGGAGATGTAAGCACCCACCTTATGAAAATTTAAAGGATTGTCCCTAGAATTTTATTTTTTTATGATAAATTTGAGGTTTATTACACTTTGTGTCATTTGTACTTGGGAATTTGAGAATTTTAATGTATTTATAGGGATGGAATTTTCCTCGAAGGAAAATATTTATAACCACTATTGTAAAGCAATGTGTGTTGTACTTTTGTAAGCCCACTATTGAAAGGCTAGGGTTGTACACATCACTTCCAGTTTCCTCTTATCCTTTGGAAAGTTTTTTAGTGGATTTTGTAAGGGGATTAGCCATGTCTATTATGATTCATGTCTACTTAGGTGTAGCAGTGGATAGGATGTATGACAAACAAGTTTCTCTTTTGTTATTCCAATATTTAAGGGTCCATTTCGGTTTCTCCACGTTCATTATCTCCGATCGAGAGTCTTTATTGTTAGGAGAATATTGGACAAATTTGTGGCAGCTCATGGAAACCATGATGGGAAGGAGCATTTCTTTCCATCCATAGGATGACATATGAACAGAGGTAGTAAAAAATATAGTGGTCAAGTTGCTTCAAGGATATTGCAGCCAACATCCTAGGTCATGGGATGATCAGTTATTATATGTTCATTCTATGTATAATCAAGTAACGTATACTTTCACTCAGGATTCACCAGTTGAGACTTGTCTTGGGTATTTACCTAAGATCCACTTAGACTTGCTCTATTGAAAAGATCTCAGGGAGAGAGATGCAACCCACAAGTTCATTCAGGGGATTTAGTAGATCATCCAAGTAGTCAAGGAGCAGATAGAGGAAGGTGTCATCCTAGATCGAGGACTGAGGAATTCATGCAAGAATGAAATTACTTATCTTCGAGTATGCCTAAAGGGTACACATTCCAGCAAGGCATGGTGGATCGAGAAGGAAAGAGTGAGGGAGAAATCCACTCACTTACCAATTCATTAATTAAATATTTTGGTGGTCCAAAAGGCTCTCATTGGGAAGGTGTGATCCAAAAAGGATCCAGAGAAGGTTAAGACAAATTAGAACACACATAAGCAAATCAGAATGCTCTGAATGGATTCAATAGACAACAAAAGGGAAAAATTTCAATGTTCCTAAAACTTAGTGAAAAGGACATAATGGAGAAGAGCACATTGCAAGCTTTCTAACTACCCAAACAACTCATCAAACGGAGTTACAAATCAAAAGAAATAAGTGGTCAAATTTCAGTCAAATATGGTCAAAAAGGCAAAAGTCAAAGTGACATGTGGAACCATTGCAAGGGTGACACGTGGCACAACTGAGTTGTCATGGGATGATGTGGAAAGGATGGAATACAAATGGGAAATTTAGGTGATGACACACATCAATTTCATGGGCAAATCATATTTTATATTTAGATGAAATTTCAATTGACAGCTAGACAGAGGAGGACCATTTAAGGCATATTAAGA
Source organism: Picea sitchensis (assembly GCA_010110895.2). NCBI lineage: Eukaryota > Viridiplantae > Streptophyta > Pinopsida > Pinales > Pinaceae > Picea > Picea sitchensis. The sequence goes on along the minus strand of SNQJ01S0096369.1, from coordinate 27,868 downwards.
TGGTTTTGAATACGCTGCAAAAGGAAATACTATTGATAAATTTGAAAAAGTACATCTTTATGAAGAGGGAACTAATATATTTGGGGTTTGTAGTATCTAAAGAAGGCTTAAATATGTATCTATAGAAGATTCAAGCAATTGTGATTTGGCCAACCCCAAGAAGCACATTTGAGGTAAGAAGTTTCCATGGACTTTCAAGTTTTTACAGAAAATTAGGTTTCAGTTACATATGTACACCTATTGTAGAAACTATCAAAAAGAGTAAACTACCATTTAAATGGACTAATACAATTGATAGAAGCTTTAAATTGTTAAAGAAAAATATTACTAAAAATCCTATATTAGCTTTGTCAAGTTTTTATAAATATTTTTCAAGTTGAGACTAATGCTACTGGGAATGCAATAGGATTTTTTTTGAGTCAAGGGAAAATACCAATTTCATATTTCAGTGAGAATCTAAATGAATAAAAATAGAAATATTCCTCTTATGACAAGGAATTTTATGCAATTGTTCAAGGAATTAATAAGTGGAGGCATTAACTCATGCCCAAGGATTTTGTCTTATAAATTGACAATAATTCATTATAGTTCATAAGTAGTCAACCAAATATGAGCCAAAGACATGCCAAGTGTGTTGAATTTCTACAAATATTTACCTTTGTGATTAAACACACAAGTGGTAAGACTAATAAAGTTATTGATGCCTTAAGTAGGATTAATTTTCTTTTGCAAGAACTTCAAGTCAACACTTTAGGTTGTGATGCTCTAACGAAAATATGTAAGGATGGTGTAGATTTAAAGGAGGCTTATGCGGCTTTTGAAAACCCAGTTTCCTGCAACAAAATCTAGTGGTTGGACTATATGATAAAAGAAGGGTTGTTGTTCAAGAACAATAAACTATGCATACCAAAGTGTTTAATGAGGAAAAATATGATTAAAGAAAATCATAGTGGAGGATTGTCAAGACATTTTGGTCAAGATAAGACTTTTAAATAGGTAATTGATTTCTATTATTGGACAGGTATGCAGAATCAGGTAAATAAGTTTTTGGGAAAAGGGAGGATATGTCAGCATGATAAGGGGAGGAGTCATAACAGAGGATTGTATTAGCCACTACCTATTCTAAACAGACCCTGGGATTCAATCAACATGGATTTTCTACTCGGATTACCAAATACACAAAGAGGGAATGAGTCTATCTATGTTTTGGTAGACATATTTTCCAAAATGGCTCATTTTATTGCTTGTAGGAAGACTAGTGATGCCACTAATATAGCCAATCTATTTTTTTCATAAATAGAGAGATTGCATGGTCTACCCATAAGAATTGTTTAATATCATGATAAAAAATTTGTAGTTAATTGTTTTATCCATGTGGATATTGGTGCCCACCCACATTTTCCAACTGGCTCAAAATAATTTTCTGACAATTTTGGTAATTTAGTATTTTTAGAAGTTTTTAACTTCCGCGGCCATTTTGAGGGCCTAAATGGAGGTTTTTCGAAATAAATATTCTAAATTATATCCTAAGTCTCTAATTGATCCCCCAAAATGAATATCCTCGATGATACATTTCCAACAAGCTATCATGCACCCCAAACAAAGATCGTATGCCAAAGTTACATCCCCAGGAAGTACACCATGTTCTAGTGGAATATCATGATAAATCTGATCATGTATTTCATGTGTATATGGAAGACAATTTGAAGATATGATGGGTGTTTGTTCTTCGTTCCATTCAAATCACCAAGTACTAGATGTGTGTCGACAACAAATCACATCCATCATTCCATTTTAAAAATTCACGTTTTTTAAAAATGTTCTATTTTGGGGTTTACTTTATCATTGATTACATAGGATTGTTTTCACCATCACCAACGTTTCTCATTTGTAAAAGACTATTGTGTCAACCGTGTTCAAATTAGCTGGTGATTATTTGCATATGGCAAGGAAACGAGGAGGACCATCTCTATGGAAATAATTAGACAACTTATATTTTTGAAGTCTCATCCAGAGGTCTATAAGCATTTCTCAGATGCTAGATGTATAACCTTTGTTAAAAAATTGCAGGAGGGTTATCACCAAGCAATAGCAAAGATTTTTGCAAAGTCATACGATGTAAAGAAAGCTATAGTAGGTTCCCTAGAGCTAATAACAGATGAGGCTTCCATTGCATCAACCACTAGTTTACCAAGAATAGGTCAGATATAGTTTAAGAAAATAGTCACGCGTGAGGAAGGTGATGAGTTGAAAATCCCAAGTCAGCAGTTCATCATGCCTTCTTCTCAAATTGAGATTTTTGAGGGAAACGAGCAACTTGATTATTTTCAGCTGATTGATTTAATGAATAAACAAGCAGGTTACAGGTAGGTTACAAGTTTTCTATAGGTTTCCAGATGATAAATTGTAAATTCAAATGAATCCATGCCCAATACTAAAGGCACAAGGTATATCAAGTTCTTGGAAACCTCGTAAGGAGGTCTCCATCCCAGTTGGAGCCAAATGTTAGTGATCAAATAATTCTTTATGAAATTTGTTTGAAAAATGATGCCTCATCTTGTGCTAGACTTTTGACTACCTTCACAAGCTCTAAAAATAGATTTGAAAGTACCATTCGAAATCTTAGGATTTCTAGATGTCAATCGACTATTCAAGCATGTAAACCAGACTCTCCACGGCTCAGAAATTTGATTTTTCCCAAGGCAGTTTTCATTAAAAAATCTGTGATTCACTACCTCATTGGTTTTGAAATATGTTAGTTAGTCATTGAAAGATTTCCTTTTCACCAGCTAAAGGGGTGGATTTAGGACAAAAGAGCTAGTGAAAGAGAAGAAGATTCCAGAAACATCTTCTTTCTGCCCAGATCATGATTTTTTAATGTTTGAACACGTGGGAAAGGTGTTAAATGATGGATAATAATTAAAAGAAGCTAGAATATCTTTCTCATTAAGTTTTAAAGACATATGTTAAGGAAATAACACCAAATGGCATGATTTCTCTTTACAGAAATCACCCAGTCATCAAAGACAGATTTTTGAATTTGTGATTTTCACCTATAGACTCCCAAATAATGCTTTAGCTGTCAAATTTGACTTGTAATGATCAGATTAAATCTATTTGGTTAAATATTAGGTTATCTTATTGTATCAAGTTTGCTACTCTCTTTCCATATTTAGAAATCCAGATCCATGTTTATAGGATCTAAGATCTATTGTAAAAGATATAAATACCTATCATTTGATAGAAGAAGGGGTTTGATTTTGGATACAGGAACTACACCTTTGTAACAGACTTTTCATATGATAATATAGATCACAAGTTTCTCTCTCTATTAATGTTAGATTTCCACCCTTCTTCTGTACTCTTACTCAAGTTGTTTTAACTACAAAATGAATGTCATCTCATTAGTCAGTTCATAACTTGATTAATAGTTTCTTACATTGTTTATTAAACCCATCATTGTGTATCTGGTTTATAAGCATTGTCTTCTTCACCCACTTAAAGCTATTATCTGATTATTCATCCTTGAGGGCATTGGTTTATTTGATTATTCATTTTGACCATCTGGATATCATATTGTAGTTGACTTATTCCATCGATCCACACATACAAAAACACAAAAACATGTTTACTTTAGTTACCAAGCATCTTTAACTTACAACCTCAAAGAGTTTCTTGGAGTGATAATACTACTCACATGGTCTGATAGTCTATTGACTTGGAACTTGATCATCTTTACTGGCTCTTTGCTTTCTGGTTGTTTTTTGCTTGAACCACTTTCATAACCTAAACCAGTCAACAAAGGAGATCTTTGTTTTCTCAGAATGTCGTTTAGTTCTACTAAGGCTTTAATTCTTGGAAGATTTTGGAGATATAATTCTTTAAACTTCTCCAACTCTTTTCTAGTTTTTACTACCTCTTATTCCAAGGCTTCACATATTTCCTTCTTCTATGATAATTGTTGTTTCATAATGTCCTCTATTTTATTTGTCTCTTCTAATTCCACTTTTAGAAGGGAAAAGTCTTCATCAAGTTTTTTATTGTCTTTCTCGAACTGTATCAACAATTGTTTTTTCTTTTTCTTCTTAGATCTGATTCTAGAAATTTCTTCTAGGGCACTGATCAGTTCTCCTTCTAATTCAACCAAATCCTCTTCATGATTAACATCAATTCCTTTGATTTTATGATCATAATCCTCTTTTTCCATTAACATAAATTCATTAACCTTATCTTCACAAGAAGAGTCACTATCTGTGTCTCTTGAAGAGTCATCATTGTTTACAGAAACTTTTTTTTTTATCAAATCTCTTGGATTTGTACTTCTCTTCACGTTCAGAGTTCTGGTACTTCTTCTTGTGTGGAAAATTAGATGAAAAGTGTCCTATAATTCCACAGTTAGAACATTTGAAGGGAAACTTGCCTTGGTACCTGCCTTATCCTTTCGCTAGTCTTCTCACAAATTTTTCTTTAATTTCATCAGGCTCAGAATCCTCATTCTTACTTGCTTTAAATGATGCTTCTCTAGAGGTGGGTTTATCTTTAAATATCCTCATTTGATATGCAGTCAATGTTCCTAGAAGTTGATCAAAAGAATTTTTTTTTAGATCATTAAGTTATTCTATAGTAGAGACCTTTGGGTTGAACCTATCTGGCAGATATCAAAAAAATTTCTGAACTAAAGAGACTTACTCAATTTTTTCACCAAGTGCTTTCATTGCATTTACTAGTTATTCAACTCTCAGAAAGTATTTCCTAACAGTTTCATCCTCTTTCATCTTTAGTTGTTCAAATTGTAATCTATAGGTTTGAATCTTGGCATTCTTTACCTTCTCATTACCTTCATAAATGCTAATGAGTTTGTTCCACATTTCTTTGTTAGATTCTAATTGCATAACTTTTACAATTTTTTCTTCTGCAAGCCCACTCAGAATAACATTCATAGCCTTAGCATTGAAGATGAATTATATTCTGTCATCCTTAGAATATATTACAACTGGATTTACATAACCAATCTCTACCACATCCCAAACATCTGCACCTAAAGCCATTATGTAGGTTTTCATCGTAACTTTCCATAAGGAAAAGTTTGTTCCATTGAACAAGTGGCCCTTATTGGTTGAATTTATTTCATGGATAGTCATGTTTAAGATCTAGGATATACCCTTAGATAAAATCAACCCACTCTCATACCAATTGTAGGACTATTGAGAGGGGGAGGTGAATCAGTTGTTACTGTGCTTAGACAATTATGTCAATTTTAAACTCTTTACAGAACACTCAATGATGGTAACAATAATGCAGGGAAGTAAGAAATAGAATATTCAACATCAAACAAACACATGCAATATAGATAGACAGATATTTCCTGAGAAAACCCATAAAGGGAAAAATCTCTTCTTCTTGATATGATAAGTAGTCTTTATTTTTTGTACATTATCATTCTTATGAGGTCCAACTCCTTTTGAGGCTACCACCTCTATTTTACAAGAAAAAACTTGTTGAGAGAATCGACTCTCTAGTTTCTCTAGAACCCACTAGAAGGAAGAACCAACTCCCTGAGTGTTCCAACGCCAACTGGATGGAAGCACTAACTTCTAGTCACACAGGACCCAACCTGTATAGCAAAGAATAATAGTTATCCCTTGCACCACCATACCACCCTAGTTTTTTTGGCTACAACTAGATGGAAGCTAAAACTCCCTATGTTCAAGCACCCACCTGAAAATCTGAGGAAAACAATCATCCATAGCACCTCCCTACCACCATGATTATAAAAAAATTGTTGCATAAACTTATTATAGTAATACCGTGTTTGTCAATGGCTTACCAGTCTCATCACTGTTCTGCTACATTGTTCCTCTCTGCTTGCATCAGTGTACTCTTTCTCGCATCCTCTTGATATTTCTCTTCTTATCTAAGATATACATCGTTCAGCTTCTATGCTCTTCTCTTTTCTTCCTGCGCTCAACTCCCATTCTGTTCAACTTCTCTTCTTCCTTTTATTACTTTGTGCTACCTCTGCATGCTCTTTTTGTACCACAAATATCCCCTTACGATTATGCACTACATCTCATCCTCCCCACATGCATCACCATCGATAAGGACTCCCTATCTCCTCTATTCTTCATTTATTTCTCATGCCAATTTCTCTGTGTGATCATCATCGCAACTCTGCATCCTCTCTGGAATTTATCCTCAATATGTTCTTCACTAGCGAATGTTATCCTGAGATTCAATGGATTCTCTGGAAGTTACAGTCTTTGATACTTTTCCATCTGTCAATCATCTCTATGATGAGTATTCATTCCACTAGTAGTTACCTCGAGACTCTTCATCTACTCTCGCAATCACCCTGCAGCTCCTCAAATTCTCTGGTAGTTACAAACACTCTGTTCTCATAATTACTAGGAAAACCTCTGTGCACTCATCCCTTTGGTGGATTTTCCTTTCTGATAAAACTTCACAGTTGGCACTATCTCTTCCTAATAATCCTTTTCCTTCACATGAGCACCGGCAGTCACCAAACACCTAACCACCAAGCACTTCGCGAATTCACATTTTGAGTAACGAGTTATGAGTTGCCTCGATTCTCCCAACTCGCAAAACTATGAAAAGGAGCCTAGAGTTGCTATGTCCTTACCCAATATTCTGTTGATGTGACCTTGTCTATGACCAGGGGCCAAGAAAAAGAGTTCTTCACAATTTCGCACATCGAATGTTCTGATGCAAGTCACCTCGATTCTCCTAACTTGCGAAACTCTGAGGTGGAGCCTAGCAACACTAGATCCTCCCTTAACCTTCATTAATGTGACCATGGTTGTGACCATGGGCCTAACTTCCAAAACGATGTTTGCAATATCAACAGTCCATGATCCTCAATGATCCGATGGTCAATAAATTTCTCTGACATCGCCTTTCGAAGACTCTTCTGTGAGTTTCCTTGATTCTCCCAACTCACGAAATATGAACTTTTTGTGTCATATCAACGTTCCACAATCCTTCCTCAATAAATGACTGTGATCACCTTCTACATTTTGGGATTTCTCATTTCACGAATTCATGAACTTAGTTTTCAGTGTCAGATCAATGGTCCACGATGCTCTGAGATCCGACGGCCCAAATCTCCTCTTCACAATTCGAGACTTCGTGTTTTAGTTATTGTTCGATCAATGACCCAGGTCAGTCCTCGATCCAACGGTCTAGATAAAAATTCAAGAACTCGGACATCATGAGTTCCTACAACTCTCACCTTTGACTTTTCTAGTTCATGAGTGAGTGAAATGTTGATCTCTCTCCGCATGTCCTACCTCAATGGATGGTCAGGATTCCTTCGCATATTTGGAATGTTGAATGACTCCTGGGATTATCTTACTTGAAACTCCACTAGATCTAATAGCTACTAGGCCTTCGTGCTCAGATCCAATGACTGAGATCTGTTCTCCTCTTCTGCACGCTCATCCTATCTGGACTATGATCTAAAGACTGACAGAAATTCTCAAATATTTCATCTTATCTTTTCCTTCCACTCAAAAGTGATCCAACATTCATTTTCATCTGGATCATTGATCCAATGACCATTTTTTCTCTTTATCATGAGCTTCTCATCTCTCTCACTTAGAAGGTTTTCTAAGTGTTAAAAGGTCTCGACCTTTGCTCCTCCCATGATTTCGTCTCTTCGACCTCGTCCGCACTCTTGGAAACAACTATCTCTCCTAATATTTCTCATTTGTTGCTTTCCTATTTTCCATCATTGCTGCCAATATGTCATCCTTGTTGTTGTTCTTACCAGTGCCATCCTCACTATTGTTCTTGCCATCAATGATAAGCATGCTCTACCTGTAAACATGCCAACAAATTCGTAGGTGTATAAATTCCAAAATGGTAACCATAAACACATTTCATGGTCTATATACTCTTGTAGTGAATGAATTCAACCCAAAATCATTCAAAAATCTCCTTGATTCACTCCCTGGTAGTTTCTTTGATCACGTTTGCATTAATTTGATGTATTTTACTCAACCCTTTGTAAATTGCCATCATTGATCCTTTGCAATTGATACTGAATTGATTTGTTGGATACTCTTGCAATGATATAACCCATGGTTTGATTTATCCATGCTAGAGGTTTATTATTAGCAACATTTATTTACATTTTAACAAAACCCTATATTTCTACTCTACATTCATAGTATAAATAAGAAAAAAATGAAAACACTATCCAAATATAACTTTTTGGAGTGGTAGCTAGTATAAATGGAAAGTGATACTATGAATATAAAAGGTGGCCTTTATTCATAACAAAATATCATCAAAAGTGTTAAATGTATAGGTAAAACTGATATCATTTCACAGGCCCATCATTCCCCCCTTCCTAGATTTTTGCATGACCTCATGCACTATCCTGTTCCTCCTATGGAACTCCCAAATGTACATATTTCCAATTATATGTTGGATTCCAAAATTATATATCCTAATAGAATCCAAGTTTCCTATCAACTTGTCTTCATAGTGAAAGTTACCTCATGTTTCTCCAATGAAATTTAGTCTTATATGGTTGAGTGGAGCACCAGGTCAATGGGTATTTAAACCTGAGCTCAATACACTGATCCCCATGCCTTTTCATAGAGTTGATATATAATGAAACTCATGAAATAACATCTTGAAATGAGGATATCCTATAGGATTCAATTTCTCTATTTATTTAGAAGGGTTTGATAGATATCATGTGAGGCAAAGAGATCTTGTAAGGAATGAGTTTTCACAATTTCTTAATGAATAGTAATAGCATGGTTCTTGTGTATTCTAACTCACTAAGAAAACCATGGATCCTTGAGAAATATTTCATAATATTGTATGATAGTAGTGGGAATAGGGTATTCTTCTTGAATCATTAAATCTGAGCTAAATTCTTCCTAAGTATAGAATTTATTGGAATCCTTTCATCGGATAAAACCATAGACAAATCAGGGGCCAATCTTCCGAGCACTTCGCGACTTTGCACTTCACATTGTCAGAATATTTCCTATCTCCCTTCTTTCGAAACCTGAACTAGAAAGTTTCTCTCACCAGATCAACCATCCACACTCTCCTGTGATCCAATGGTCCTGATCTCCTCTCTCGCGAATCACAATTTTGTGTTTCGCAAATTTGGAGGTTGGATTAACTCTATTTTCCAAATTCCATATTTCCCGATATCCGCACTCCAGATGAACGATATGTATTTGTCCTTCGATCAATGGGTGTGATCCTTTCTCAAACTCGAACTTCGTGAGTTATCACGACTCCTAACTTTGACTTCTCGAGTTGTCAGTCAGCGAAACATTGATCTCTCGCCACACGTCCCTTCTCGATGAACGACTATGATCCTTTTACAAACTAAGACTTAACAAGTTCTCATGACTCATATCTATGAACTATCGAGTTATGAGTCAACGAAACACTGATCTCTCACCACACGTCCCTTCTCGATGGACGGTTAGGATCCTTTAGCGAACTTGGACTTCGCAAGTTCTCACGACTCCTATCTCTGACTTCCCAAGTTGTGAGTTAGCAAAATGTTGATCTCTTGCCATGCGTCCCTTCTCGATGGGTGACTAGGATCCTTTCACAAAATCGTACTTCACGAGTTCTCACAACTCCTATTTCTGACTTCCGATTTCTGAGTCAACGAAATGTTGATCTCTCGCCATGCATCCCTTCTAGATGGACAGCTAGGATCCTTTCGCGAACTTAGACTTCGTGAGTCCACCTTCCTGTGCAACTCCAAAAGGTTAAATCTTGTGCACTTTCCTCTAGATCCAACAAATGTTGGTCCATGTGCTAAGATGTAACCATTGAAATCTGATCTCCTCCCTACGTGTTCTTCTAATTGTATGGATGTGGTTACAATGGTCCAGATCTTTCACAGTGCTCGATCCAACGATCATTGTTGCCCCTCCTCCTGAGATTTCTCTTTCTTCACTGACTTGGAAGATTTTGGATGTTTCAAAGGTCTCAACCTTTGGTTACTTCATACGAGCCCTGATGTATGGTCTCGACTTTTGCTTTCCCTCCTGAGCTTACAAACTTGAAACAAGTTCACTTCTTGGACTTCATGTGCACTTCTAAAAAGCGCTTGTCTCTTCTTAGCTTGGTCCTTAAGGATTTTCGAATTCCCACTTACTCCTTGCGTTAATATTCCTTCATCAGATCAAGGGTCCATGACCTTCCTCTATCCAATGGTCCATATCACATTGAAACTTCTAGTTTTGGAATTTTAGTCATGCCAATGTGTGATTATCCTGATGTGCGAACTCCGATCTCGCCAATTTGATGGTTAAGGAGGGTCCCGATAGATCCTTCGATATACGGTCTAGGTTACATCGCTACTTCAGGTTTTGGAGGATCCATCCCATTCCAAATGATTACCAACATTCATCGAACTTGCGAAGACTGAGAGAGTCAAGGCACTAATGCCTGTGCCCCTTATTCAAATCTAACGGTCACCAAAAACCTTGGACTCTTCTAAACGGGTCTTGTCCATTCACCTTCCAAACGAAATGATATTCCCTTCTGATACTCGAATCTCGCTATTCTTCCCGAGCTTTGTTGGGTTTGAGAGGCTTAATATTTTCGTTCTCTCTCTTGAACATAATGATTAGAAGAATTATTCTGCGCACCCCTTATGTTCATTAGTCAACTCTAGAACTTAGGATGGTCTCGATATCTACCCACTTTGCATAGGTTCAATGCATACATGCACTACCTTTCCTGATATTAATAGACTCAGTCCTTGCAGTGATTGCAGTATTCAACCTCCATAATCAGGGAAGTACTCACTTGAGTCTAGGACAATGAGGAAACTCCCTAGGGAAGGGATTTCGAGGAATCAAACTAGAGCATAAAGGAAATATCAAGTAGATGTAAAAGTTCTGAAGGAACAAACACATACTCTTAACATAATAATTCAATACAAAGATCATTTATAGGAATATAAATACAGGCATGCATCCCTTATTTCACAATTCAAAGAACAAGGTATAAAAACACTTATCAAAACCATAAGGCCTGGTCTGATTGCTGAGAGGGGTTCTCATTTCAACCCAACCATAGGCTCCATCACTCCCAATGGATTTATCACTAGACACCCTCAATATTAGGCCACAATGCTTTGAGATTCAATCTCTTACTTCCAGCTCAACGGAAGTTAGGGACGAAGGTTACTCTCCTTATCCCAATACTAGAATACATAAGGATGAACGTTACTCTCATTATCCCAATATAGGAATGGATAAGGATGAAGGTTACTCTCCTTCTCCTGTATATATAACTATTCTCTTTGACAGAACTTGATGTTTTCGGTTTGAATCCTTCCTCAAACCCGAGAGCTTCTGCTCTCATCTCTACACTCTTCACATGTCCTCTTTGTCAACACCCCACTTCCAGTCTTTCCTTTTGTTAGTCTCTAATTTTGTCTTGGTTTAGTGAGAAACCCTTATCCTAAGTCTTCCTTACCCACACTTCATTTTTTGTTTCTCGTTGATTTCAATTTTTGTTTTTTATGGTTTTCATTACAGTTTTGGGATAGTTTATTTAAGTTTGATTTTGAAAGACACGGTTTAAAAATGAGGTGCCTCCTTGTATACTTGTTTGAATTTCAAATGTTCAAATTTTTCTTAGTCATTAATAGCTCTACGGGAATAAGCCTGTTCCTGTAGTGCCAAATAATCATGCCTTGATACGTGCCTGCCATCCCAATTTCATTATGATGACATGAATCGTGGGTTGAGAGTTCGCATGCATCCATGAAAGCTTGGAAATCATTTCCAAAATTCAACCGTTTCATAATCCGATTGTTGTGTACTCGCGGAGGACTCAATTCAAATCACCCTTTTTCTTGATGATTGTTATATTATACCTATTCGATTTCGCTGAATTCAAGCTTGCAGTGAGGAATACATGTATCCACTCAAAGGAACAGTATACACTAACAATTGCAGGTGGCAAATTTGGAACCCTAGGGTGCAGTTGCAGAATTGTGATTGATGGTGCCAAAGAGGAGCAGAAAGGTTGTTAGAATAGAACTAGAGGGTGTCAAACTTTTTGAAGCCTCTCCTCATATGGCTCAAAGGTTCAAAGACACTGGGTGGTTTGAATTCCTCACCACTTTTCATGGTTATGATGAGCAGATCCCCATGGAGTTCTCTCTGAATTTAATGGTAACGAGGTCGAAATCGGTAAAATGCTAATGTTAGTAACAAAGTAGACTATTGTAAAGGCTTGCAGGTTGGTAGTTGGAGGAGAAAGATGGTGGAAGAAAGATCATGTGGTTATTGAATTTGTAAACCAATTCCTGCTTCCAGACAAGCAAAATCCAGATTGGAGAAGGGGATTACCTCGTAGCTAGATTCGACCCGAATGGCACACAACTCTGATCGTGATTCACAGGTATATCACCTGTGAATGTAGATTCTCACTGATCTATATCTACCATGTCAGGATACTAATGCATTTAAATGGTGATTACCCGTTAAATCTCCCTTTTTTTCTGCTCAAAAGCTTGACAAAGATGTCAAAAAGAGTGAAGTCACTTTCCACTAATGCTAAAAGTAGCCTATTCCATCAAGTCTTGATTAAAACCTTAGTCATGTATTCTTTGAACGAATTACAAAAGCCCTGGAGCTAGCTCACAGGATCTTTAAACCCTATCACTTAGTCCAATAAGAAGAAGAAAGGCAAAGGGAGAAAGACCGTTACACAGAGCCGAGACATCTTCGATGAAACTTCTGTGAAAGAGGAAATTTCTGATATTAGGGTGACCAGGAGGAGTAGAAGTAAAAGACCTAGGCGAGAGCCAGAAATTGAAACGTTTTCTAACGAAAATGTTACAGGGTAAAATGATTCAAATAACGATCTTGATACTCAAACTATAGTCAAGCTTGAAACACCATCAACCAGTAAAAGGGGTACTGCAACCAAAGGGAAAAGGGTTAAAGGTGTGTATGTATCACATAAACCTAAAATAAATTCTACTGGGGTCACCAACAAGTATAGAATGAAGTCAAAGGAAATGTTCAATCCATCAATCAAACAAGAAAACTTCATAATCATAGAATATGACTAAGAATGTTGTAGCAAGTACCAGGAAAAGGGAAAAAAGAACTCCATTTCCCAAGAAATCTGTCAGTAAAGGAAAAAGAATAATTTCACCACCTACAGGTTCTATAACGAGAGCTTCAACCAGATTAGCAAAAGCTAAAGAGATGGATAAAGGTACCAGTGAAACTCCTGAAGATAAACATGATTACTTTGAAGACTCAGATCACATACCAGATGTGCCTGAAGCTATATATTTAGCAAGTTTTGAGGAAGAACTTAGCTCGGAATTAGTCTCAAAGTACCAATTTAAAGCCAAGGAACCCAGAGTTGCCTTAAACCTGAATGAACCTGCACCTTTTGAAGAATGCTCAGGATTCAGAGTGAAAATTAGAACCGATAAAGAAAAGATCAAGGAGTTTCAGAAAACAATAAGACAATTAAAGAAGGAGAAGGCGTACATAGAACAATGGAATGATCGCCAACAAGAAAGGATTCAAAGTTTTAAAAAGAAGAAGAAAGAGCAAAGCGCATTTCTCAAAGAACTCAGGGAGATTAATTTCAGACTCTATTGGCACAATGTCGTGCTTACCACAAAGCTCAAACAGAGAAATGCTAAAGCCATTGTTGTGATTATATCCTAAAGGTAACATGGAAATTTTCTACAATTATGATTTAAATGTTTTCCAGGAAATATGGCAAGGCCGACTCATTTTTAGCCAGTAAAATGCTAAGACCTCGATCTGTTTTACAAAATCAAACTAAATTCCTATTTTGTAGAGACAAATGTAATGCTGACAATATTTGCAATATCAAGTTGTTGAGTTGTGATCTATTTTGGGATTGTAGAAGCTCCTTATGAATGAACTACCTTAGTAGATAGATACTATTTGAAATCTAGTCATTAATGATATACTAGATGATAAGATCTAGAAGTTTTATAGATAGTTTAAATAGACAAAAGAAAGATGATGTTCAGGTCGAAAAAATGGAGATTTGAGGGACCTTTTTGTGCAACACATTGTAAAGGCATTTATATTCAATTTGACACTTAATAGCAAAGGCATATGGATGGTTAGACCATATTTTTTCTATTCTGTTATTTCTTTGTTCATTCTTGAATTCATTATTCGAATTGTAATGCTTTTTTATTCTTGACTGATAATTTATACAGTGGAAATTTGACTGTAAAGATAATTTTTCAAGTTTGATATCAAGCTGATAATCTTGTTTCTTTATAATATTTTGAGGCAAGAATTCTTGTGAAGTTGACAAATTGAAGCCTTCACCTTCCTTTTTCTTAATTGGTTTGACCCATCTTTGTGTTTACCTCTTATTCAGTCATTGGGATATACTTTGTTTTAATCTTGTTTTTCATGTTATGTTGTTACCTTGAACCTAGTTTCAAACCACCTTACTAGAAAAACCAATAATAAAACCCTCAAAAAACTTTTTCAATAAATCAATGATTCCCTAGCTTGCCCTTAGCAGTCGAGTGCATCCTCAGCAAGATTGCATGTGGATCGAATCCCCTAGTCCATGGTCAAGTACAAAAGGCTTACAGATGGGAAGTCTAACCCATCCCCTCATTAACTCTTGAGGAGGCCTTCCAAACCTACTAGCCTCACAAGAATTCATTTCATGGACAAAGGGTTGTTCTGATCTTGAGCAATTTAAATCCAGCATGGTATTGGTTCACTAGAGATTAATGTAACCACTCTTGGTCCCCTCCACCACCTTTTCATTAGCGATCATGGCCTCTCTTGTCAAATTCCCTTCACAACAGCCATGCAGTACATATTTCCAATTTCTATTAAAATAATAGAATTTACATTCATCGACCTTTTATTCAAAGGTCCATTAGAACAAATAGTCACACCTTTGATTTTTCCATAGTTGCCTAGCCAATATAGTTATATTTATAGACTGGGGGAAACAAGGTGTTACAATTTCCTCCCCCTTAATGAAGCATCGTCCTCGATGTTCTATCTATAAACATGATATGTTTGTATAGAATTAAACAAAATTGGATATGTATGTCTAATGGAATCTTCCATTTCCCATGTAGCCTCATCCGGGGCAAAGTTTTTCCATTGCACCTTGACCTGTGCAATTGTTTAGTTCTTGAGTGAGGTTTCCTTCCTGGCTAGTATGCATTGGGGTTTTGGCAGGAATTCTCCCTCTGGATCCACCTAGATCACAGACCATTCAATTATATGATTAGCATCATGTACATATTTCTTCACTAATGAAACATGAAAAACATTATGTGCCTTTATAGTGGGAGGAAGTGATAGCCTATAGGATATATGTCCTACTTTATCTAAGACTTCAAAGGGTCCACAATACCGACGTGCCAACTTGGCACAAGCTCCCATTATCAGGGAACTCTTCCTGGATCTAACTTTCAGATAGACATGGTCTCTGGTATTGAACTCTCGGGGAGTTTTCTTTCTATCGACGTAACTTTTATGTCTATCCTGAGAAATATTCAGATTTTTTCTTATCTGAACCACTTGTTGTTCCATTTATTTCACCATGTCGGGTTTTATTGTAATTATGTCCACTGGGTTACTCCAATTGATTGGAATATTGCAATGTCTACCATAGACGGCTTCAAAAGGGCTCATCTTCACGGATTCCTGATAACCACTGTTGTAGGCAAACTCTACCAATGGTCGGTAGTCTTCCCACTTCTTAGGTTTATGCATTACATGCATCCTTAGCATGTCTTATACTATTTGGTTCACTCTTTCTTTCTGTCAATCAGTTTGTGGGTGAGAGGCCATGTTGAACAACAATTTAGTCTCAAAACCGACCATTAGGGATTTCCAAAAGTTTGAAGTAAATTTGGTATCTCTATCAGATAAAATTTCCTTGGGCATGCCATGCATTTTAAATATATCCTTCATGAATATGTTGGAAATATCTATTGGCTTGCAAGTTGACTTGATAGGGATGAAATGAGATGACTTAGTTTGTCCACCACGACCATAATGGCATAATTTTGCTTGGTCGACTTTGGTAATTCATTGATAAAATCCATGGAAATAATTTCCCATTTCCATTTTGGGATTGGTAAGGGCTATAACAATCATGCTAGGTGATGGCATTCTTCTTTAACTTTTTGGCATTCTAGGAACTTAGCTAGATAGTTAGCTATGTCTTTCTTAAACCCATGCCAATAGAATTGTTTCCTAGTGGCCCTGATCATCTTTCGATATCCTGGGTGACCAGTATATGATCTCTTATGCAATTCATCCATTATGAACCTCTTCAAGTCGTCACAGTTTGGAATGTACAATTTGTTTATGTAAGTCAACACCCCTTCCTCTAGCATTTGGTAGCCTTCATACTTTAACCCTATGGGATCTTGTCGTAGATATGAGGTCACAGTCTTGAGGAATGCATCTGTCTCTTGTGCATTTATAACTCTTTCCCTGACATTTGTTTCATAGGTTCTTACTACTGCTAGATGAATCATTTTTATACCTCTTCTAAGGGAATCAACCACCCTATCTTCCTTTCCTTTGATGTGTTTGATTTCAAAATCAAACTCACTAAGGAAATCCATCCACCTAGCTTTCCTAGCATTGAGTTTTGGTTGATCAAACAGGTGCCTCAATCCACAATAGTTTGTCATAAGCACAAATATCCTTCCCAGGAGGTAGTGCCTCCAAATTTTTAAAGCATGTACTATGGCCGCCAAGTCTAGGTCATGGGTCACATAATTGATCTCATGCTCATTTAATTTTTGGGACGTATAGCAAATTACACGTCCCTCTTGCATAAGGAATCATCTGAGTCCTTCGTTGCAGGCATCTATACACATGAGGAAACCATTATCCAGGTCTGCAATCTTGCGCACAGGTTCATGGGTTAGGATGTATTTCGGTTCTTGAAATATTTCTTCACATTTTCATATCCAAATGAATTTAATCCCCTTCCTTTGAATGGAGGTGAATGGACAACCAATCTTGGAAAACCCTTTTATGAACCTTCTATATTATCCTTCTAAGCCCATGAAGGATCTAATATCGGATACATCCTTCAGGGTAGGCCATTCCATAATAGATCTGATCTTATCGGGGTCGACTGCTACCCCTTCCTTATAAATGGCATGGCCTAAGTAATGAACTTGCCTCTGAAATAAATCACACTTGCTAAACTTAGCGTAGAGATGATGCTCTCTTAGTAATTGAAGGATGAGTCTAAGATGTTCTTCATGATCCTACCTGTTCTTGGAGTAGATTAGGATATCATCAATGAAATCCAACACAAATTTTTCCATGAATTTGTTGAGTACATTATTCATCAAGAACATAAAAGTGGCGGGGGCATTGGTGAACCCAAATGGCACCACCACGAATTCATAGTGACCATAACTCATCCTCAAGGTTGTTTTGTGGATGTATTCATCCTTAATATGGACTTGGTAGTATCAAAACCTTAATTCGATCTTCGAGAATATGGTAGCACCTCCCAATTGGTCGAAGATGTCATAGATTCTTGGTAAGGGGTACTTCTTTGATCCAGATTATTTTCGGCACGAAATGAGATTGGAGATATAATAAAGAAATGCACAGAGATATCATAGATATTCAATAATATAACATAAATGTATCATAGATGCAACCATAAACACATATATACAGTAATACATGATTTATATTAATGAAATAAATGTATAGAGACTGTAAAAACGCAGAGTGAAAGACTCGCTAGAATGGTGGCAGTTTACCTCTGAGAAGAGATGTGACGGTTATTCGCATTCGCAAGAAGATGATTACAATGAGGCTCTGAAGGCCTTTTTACGATAAAAAATAATTTCCAAAACCCTAGACATCCAAAAACCTAACCCTAGGAGATGAAGCACCAAAAATCATGTGGGCCCCGTTTGGGTAAGTTAGTACATCAACTTCCGAGGGTCGTAACTTTTGCATGCGATCTTCGTTTTAGGCGTATGATAACTCATTGGAAAGGTATCAACGAGGATATTCATTTTGGGGGATCGATCATTCCTTTATCTATCATTCAAAACCTAGATCTCGAAAAACCTTCATTTAGGCCCTCAAAATGGCCCCGGAAGTTAAAACCTGCTAAAAATAGTAAATTGCCAAAATTGCCAGAAAATTGTTTTGAGCCAGTCGAAAAAGGTTGGTGGCCACTGATATCCACCTGGATCATTCTTATTTATGGTTGTCTTATTGAGTTGTCTGTAATCTATGCTCAATCGGAGTGTGCCATCTTTCTTTTTCACAATCAATACAAGCGCTCCCCATGGAGATACACTAGGTCAGATGTAGCCTTTATCCATCAATGCCTTTAGTTGGAGCTTGAGCTCAACCAGTTTTGGCATGCCCACTCTATATGGTGTTCTATATGTTGGTACTTCTCCTGATGTGAGTTCTATCGAGAATTCGATATCCCTTCTTGGAGGTAAACCTGGTACCTCTATTCCCATGTTCAACTAAAGATCAACATATCATCTAAATAGGAGATAAAAAAATCTTCTATGTAAGGCCTTAACACATAGTTCATTACCCTCATGAACGTCAGATGTGTGTTGCGTAACCCAAATGGAAAAAATAACCATTCAAAAAATCCTTTCTTGGTCTTGAAAGCATTTTTCCATATGTCACCTTCTGTAATTTTGATATGATGGTATCGACATATCATGTCCATATTAATGAAATAAAAACCATTCTTTAATTGATCCAATAAGTGATAAATTATTGGAAGAGTATAACAATTCTTTAATGTAATCTTCTTCATGGATCAAAAGTCAATACACATCCTCCATGTGCCATATTTATTTATAACTGACACAATAGGAGAATCACACAGAGAGGACCTTGGTCTGCTGAGTCCTTTGTTGAGAAAATCCTGAACATGCTTCTTAATTTTTTAATTCTCGATCACTGATAACTTATACATTCCAATATTCGAAAGAGGAGCATCCTCCTGCAAATATATTTCATGTTCAACCTCCCTATTAGGAGGAAACCATGTAGGTTCCTGGAATAACTCATCATAGTTAGATATTTTTTTAACCAAATCCTATTTATGATCTAGATCATAACCTAATAAATCATATGTTATATCTTCTTATTTATGTTTCATTATCATTAGAAAAAAATATTTACTTGCACTGACGAGTCTCTTCATTTTCCATATTATCATTGAAGAAACATTAGTCTTGATATGATGAAATTTGACAATAAATTCAACCTTGTCCTTGAAAATGTGATATTTGTTCTCTTCACAATGGAAAATGTCCTTCCTATCAAATATATATGGCCTACCCAAGACTATGTCGCAAATGTCAAGAGGCACAACATATAACTCAACTTTGTCAAAGAACTTAGCTGTAATTGCAAATATGATCTTCAGGCATGATTTTAAGGATGGAAATTTGTTTTAAAATGTAAAAACCTTGGCCAATCTTACTAATCCTTCATATGCCAACTATAAATGTTTGCTGATATTTTTGTAAAAATATTCAAATTTATAAGGATTTTATATAGTTTTTATAAAATTTTGGCGATTTTTAAGGTAAAATAATTTTATCCTATAGAGTTTGGGTGAATCATTTTTAAAATAGCGAATCTTGTTTTTGGAAAAACCATTGAAAATTAGCCCATGAGCAAAATTTAGCCCCTAAAATCATCCATGATGATCTTACATTGTTTCATAACCTGCAACTTAGCATCTTCACTCACCCATTCTAATGGATAAGGATTTTTATGAGGTTTCATCCTCAAACACAACTTCTTAACAATTGTTTTATATATTAAGTTAACTTGAGATCCATTGCCAAATAAAGTATCTACTTTTGTATGCTTGACTATAACTATAACATGAAAATGCTTTCTTCTTTTATTTTGATCAATATCACTTTCCAAATTGGCATATTCAATTGAATAATTAGAATCAATAGTTGATATACCGATGCTTCGTATTGTCATGATATTAGATTCATCCACATAATATGACCCTAGATCCTCATGAGCTAATGGAACACTCTTTTACTTCCCTTTATCCTTAAACTTTTTTGGTCATAACTTTGGATGCAGTTCCCAACACAGTGATTCCTCGTGTGCCTTCTTCTTACAGTGGAAACATGTAGGTCATCCCTCATCTTGCTTTACTATAGTTGATTTCTTACTCTTCCATTTACCTTTCGGTTTCTTTTCAAACTTGTATGGTTTCTTATCTTCGACCACATGCTTACCCTTACTAGCCTCCAAATGTGTAGCTTGTACTGACACTTTATCAATGTTAGTAGGGTTAAAAATTAAAATAGTGTGACAAAGATATGAGTGCATGCCACCAATATACTTTAGAAGAGTTTCATGGGTGTACAATGAAATTCCTAAGGATAATTCCTTTTTTTTTTTAATTCTTATGTATATTCTTTAATATTTTTTCCTTTACCCTACGCTAGATGTTGTCATTCTATTATTGTTGTTTATGTATAAGCCAGTGGATATAATTTCTAAATCCTATAGCCTGAGTAAACGTATCCCATGAATAGATTACTTTAAATTTTTAAACAAGATCAACTTGCATCTTACTCTCGCATCATATTAAGGTTGTGCCACTTAGTTGAAGAGAGGATAACTATATCCTTGTAGCTTCATCCATCATCTTTTGAACTTTGCAATATACCTCTATTTTATTGATCCAATTTTCCAATTTCTTGTCATCCGATTCTCCATCATAGGTTGGAAATTCAAACTTGCCATCCAATTTTAATAAAGGAAGATTATGATCATAATTCTTAGAGGACTTCTTTTGATGAGAAGAATTTTCAATTTCCTTAGAAGAATATGATGATGAGGATCGTGAAGGGGGATCTGAAGGTCCACCACCTTTTCCTCCTCCTTCTCATTTTATTGAAGATTATCCACTTACGAGATTTTTAATTCTTCATCGCAAATCACTTATTATCTCTCTCATACAATGAAGTGTATCCATCATTTCTTCTGCACTCATGGGAGGCTATTCTCCTTCCTTTCCTTCAGAACCCACCTTATGCTTATGAAGTCTTATTTCAATATCAGACTTATAACTTTAAATCTCTCCTTTACCAGGTTTGAGTTTGGCTCTTGTAAGCATTCACTTGCAAACACTTGTCAAACCTACTCGGATACCATATTGATCCGGAAAGTCCTTATATTTTGATTAGTTTTTAAATACATATAAACGTCTACTTGATCTTTGAAATAATAATGATGACTTCATTATTTTCAATTTATGTGTGAAATACTTATCTAACCAAATACACTTTAATGATAAAAGACTAACAAATAACTGAGCACAAAATGAACAAAAATGATAATATCACATACAAATGTCTGATAACATAGTTCACCTAATTTGGGCTACGTCTTTGGGTCCGCTTCCAATATATACCTCTTTATTAATGCTCAAATGTTTGTGTTTTGCAATGACCATTTTATGCATTTATCAAATGCAAAAACGAGTGCACCATTGGATTCCTTTTGAAAAATCATGAAAAATGAATATAAATTTCTTAAAATTCCATCAAGGGACCTCTCGGAATGCTTTACTATGTAACCTCAAAATTTATTTCCCTAGGTACAAAATTTGAGACCATACTCTACATATTAATGAGTGTGTGTCACATCCTTGGTCTGTGTGCCCATTAAATAGAGTGTGGACCCTTAAATTTCGTATGGAATAATAGGAAATCAATAAATGTATTGTTAGGAGGGATCCTAACAAACCCAATCTTATAAAAGAAATGGTTAAATGTTGGGGCATTTATTTGGGATTTCTAAACTATAGGTAGGAATCTCTTTGGGATTCCTCATCGAAGAAAAGGAATCAAAACAAAAGAACAGAAGACAATGTCATCAAAACAAAAGAACATAAGTCAATGTATAGGTAGGCTAAGTAGAAGAACATATATTAGAGGAAAGGGAAGGATAAGATATAAGTGGAATCGAAAATGAAGTCAAAACTAATTCACAAAGAAGAGAATTAGCATTAGTATCAATATCACTGACATTTAGTTGTCAATCGGGAGGACACCAGACTAGATTGACTATGGAAAACCAACACTCAACTCAGAGGCTTCCCATGTTTCATGGGCCAAGAAGAGATGATGGAGAAAAACATTGGTTTACATGTGAAGCATGTGAAGCTATACACAATTCTTCTACAGTTTGAATTATACGCACGACGAGTCTATACCAACTTTTGATATAACACCTGCCGTTCATGCTCTGTGTCAACGATGTATTCATCATTTCGGTGGCAAATGCCGCAACCCTATTAATAGAAAAGAATTCTTCTGTATGTTATGCATTTTCACTGAAGAAAAGCAAATATTACTTCGTGGCATAGATTAGTATGAACCTTAACTATAAGGATAAGGATAAACCATTTTAGGAAATGCTGTTTAAATTTTGTCTTCCTATTCACTCAGTTGGTTCCATTCCTTCTGAGTTTAACGTGTGGAGAAAACGCCAGAAGAATATATTAAATTTAGAAAGTCTACACGTTTCGCTCTGGCAACAGAGTATATCGGATGTACAGAGGGTGATATTATTCGAAAGTCTACACGTTTCGCTCTGGCAACAGAGTATATTCACGTTTCGCTCTGGCAACAGAGTATATTCATGGAGCCGCTACTATTTATGTTGCACATCCCCGCACTTTCATGTCACTGTAGGGTTCCGAAATTCATTCCTATGAGCATGAAATGAGCGAATATTGTGAGGAACAATGTCACAAGCAAATATGGATCCAGCATTCTCTTCTGCTGGTCTAATTAAAGTCACAGTGAGAGGTTATCATGTGTTGACTGGTGCAGCATTTGCTTACCAATGATTCTGTGCTTTGCAAAATTTACCGAGACGGCATTGCTTTATATAGACATTTGCTTACCAATGGTTCGGTGCAGTCATTGATAAATACGGCAAAGAAGTTTCTTTTGCAACAATTTGGTGATATTGCCAAGTAAGTTTATAACGTCTGGCATGGACTTCTTGTATGCTATAGATAAGTTTACGTATTCAATCCATGGCTTGCATTGATTTTCCGTTTCCGACTACATATCCTGATACACAATAATCATGTCATGCCTACTTGCTAGAAATAAATGTTTAGTTTGTAGGATATTTAGTAGATGTGTAAATTCTGTGGGGGATCGGTATACTGTTATGAACGACATTAAGTAGGCATTCCCAGTCACATATATGTAGTATTTATTTTGGGTTAGTTCTCAATTGTAAATCTTCACATAATTAACAAAATAGTTACTAAGTTACCTCACAAAATTGATTTTGATTTTCAGGTTTGCAGAAGATCTGACCAATCTTCCTTTGTCAGTCATTGATGAATTGGAAGTTGAATCATTGAGGCGGTGTTGTCAAGTGATGAATTGCAAGTTGAATCATTGAGGCAGTGTTGTCAAATGATGAATTGCAAGTTGAATTAGAAGATGTACTATTTGATTTTGTTATAAAATGGGCAGAAAACATTATACCAATGTTGAAGAAAGGACATAAGTTTTTTTGTTAGTTATAACCTCAACAATATGCGATTGTACAGACATTATGTGGTTCATCGTTTCATCTAATACGAATAGGCTCTACACTTTCTTGTTCCTAAGTTACCATTTTTTGTTTCTTTTCTTGATTTAGTTATAATGTTTATCTGCTATAAGGTTCATCCTTCAATCTAATAAGAATACATCTAATAGTAATATTCTCTATACTTTCTTGTTCCTATCTGTTTTCTCTGTATAATCCTTTATACTTTTTATTTTGTCAATCCTTCAATCTAATAAGAATACATCTAATAGGAATATGCTCTATACTTTCTTGTTCCTATCTGTTTTCTCTCTATAATCTTTTTTACTTCTTATTTTGTCATGTATCAGAGTTTAGAATTATCTTTTTTTTTACTTCTTATTTTATCATTACTTCTTATTTTTTCATGATATCAAAATTTAGGACTATATGTTTTCTCTATATAATCTTTTTTACTTCTTATTTTGTCATGATATCAGAGCTTAGGATGTGAAGAGTCTGTAAGCCTCTTCACATAGCCTTCTTCACAGAACCTGGAGAGCACCTCGATCCTAGGAGGAAGAGTGCCATGATGGGCATACCGAGTAATCGCTTCGGATGCGAAGAGGATGTAAGCCTCTTCACATAACTTGGAGAGCAGCTCAATCTTAGGAGCAAGAGCGCCACGACGGGCATAACGAGTAATCGTTCTTAGTCGGGCTTCTATCTGCCCAGATGTGATTCAAGTGCTTGAAGAGCGAATCTACCGAAACAAAATGCGGACACATTTGCCATGGTGCTAGAACCCTATTCAGAGATGATGTTTTTGCTGCAAAGTATAAGTTGTCTTGTGACAAAATTGCCTTCTTCACAGAGCCTGGAGAGTAGCTCGATCCTAGAAGGAAGAGCGCAGAGTATACATTGTCTCGTCGGAGAGCCTTCTTCACAGAGCCTGCAGAGTATATGTTGTCCCTGCAGAGTATACGTTGTCTCGTAGAGAGCCTTCTTCACAGATCCTAGAGAGAACCCTGGTCCTAGAAGGAAGAGCGCACACTATACTAAGTTGTGCGCTTAGTGGAGAAAAACTTGTTTAAAATTAACGGCTAATATCATGTTGTATATTACCTCCTTTTAAACCTCGACGGGTCTTCACTAGACTTTTGCGAGATGTCTTCCATTTTACCTTTGCAAAGTACGACCATCACAACAAACATTAACATCATACAATATGTAAATTTAATATGAGCTATGTGTTGATTTAACACATAAGATTTCATAAGAGTATGAAAGGATACTTTGGTTTTCTTTAGTATAAGGAATTTTAATTCGTATACCCTAGATCGTTTCTAGAGTTATATAGTATGCTTGGTTTTCATAAAGAATTATAAAAAATTTATTTGAAAGATATATATTGTTATTCGAAATATTTATAATGTATATTGAAACACTTTATAGTGTTAATAAGTTTATTCCAATGGATATAAAATTGGTAAGGTTTCTATGTAAGTCCTTAGATATCAAGAGTGAATATAAAAGCTTAGAGTGATTATAGGTTTGTTATGATTATCAATAAATATGAACCTATAATATCAATAGGAACCTTAAGGTATAGCATACACATGTCTTTAGATATGTAAATTGTTTTTATACTATTTATAAAAAAATAAAAAAAAGGATTTATGACATGGGGAGAGAGATGGGGAAGAGAGAGAAAGGGGGGAGGGAGGGAAAGAGAGGGAGGGAGGAGGGAGAACAATAGCTCGATGGAGAGAGAGAGGGAAATATTCTAAGGGGCGTTATATAGAGAGGGAGTGTATGTCTCTGTAACAACCCTAGTTAAATAGTTGCTTAAGGTTTATCAAGTATAATTAATTAAATAATTAAGTGTCCTAATGTGTATTAGTTAAATAATGATTATTTATTAATAATATTAATTAATTAATTATTTTTTAATATATGTTGATTAATTAATTAACACATTTAATGTTTGGGTAACGAATTAAAGGCTTAATAAATTTTAGTTTATTATTATAAAACTTTACGTACACAGGGATACAACATTGAATGCAGGGATAGGGTATTGAATGGGGGGATAAGGTATTAAATGGAGGGATAAGGTGTGCGGCATTAAATGCAGGTAGGAGGCGGTGAATGGGAGGAGGATATGAGGGGGAAAAGGCACTCAAGAGAAGGACTTTTGGAAATTTTGGGGAAGAAAGCATCATTTTGGAGATTAGCGACTGTATTTTCACGGGGCATTTTTCTGGTTTGGAGTTTGGGTGGACTGTTACAGGGGTGCATTGGTTGATGGGAGTTTTGGACTCGAGGGCCAGGAATCCTCACGAAATCCTAGAGCTAGGGAGTCGGATAGGCTCTGTTCCTAGCTGGCAGGGAGGAAAGATTCGGTTTTGGGCAGAGTTTGGGCAGAGCAATGAGGACACACAGAGATTGGAGGAATAGCATCAGTCAGAGGTATCTATTTTCATGATTACGCTGTGTTAGGTGGTTAACATCATGCTGTTGAATTTGCTTATATGCCACATAATGAAATTGCTTTTAAATTGAAAGAAATTTTATGTTAGATTTATGAACTTTATTAGGCTTTGTTAAATTAGGTTCGTACACATGGGCTGTGGTTCTAACTCTTAGAACCTATGGGCCTTCCCAAAGTAGATATAAAAATAACTATAAAAATAATTGATAAATCTAATTACATTATTATTTTGGAAAGATCTAAGACATTTTCAAAATGTTAGAACATGAAAATCTTTGCCAGAAATTTCAATGCCCTAAATTTTAAATCTAAATGCTTTGACATGATAATGTGAGCATTAATCTCCCAACTAGATTGTGTTATCTCTTAGTTCGAGAGTCTATATAGCTATCCCTCCTTTTCTACTTGTGCTTATAATTTATTATAAGAAATAAAAGAGAAATAATACTGAAATAAACAAATAAAAAAAAATATATCCGTGTGTGTGAATATTGTTAAAATAACAATAACAAAAAAAATAAAATATTATTCATATTCTCCTATTATTCGTATTCTCTGAACCTGCAAACAGTTTCATTAGAGCCATTAACAGAAAATCTATACAAGATCCGGATGTGCCTAGTCAAAGGACATCAATACTATTATGTAGTTGTTTTCTTCGCTGAAATGACCAAGTAAAATGATGTGCTAATGGGTATCGTCTTAACTTTGGCTTTTGAACTTGGACAGAGAAATGATTTGTCACCAACATGTTGCTCGAGATTGAAGGAATCCCAAACCCCCATAATAACAACTTTGAATGACATTTAATAAAAAAATTGGCAGTGGAAATTCATTGCACGAACAAGCATTCATAGTTTTCCATGGCTCATGTATACGTGTTCTCAACAGAGACACAACAACATCAATGCGAAATGAAATGTATCTCTCTGTTCCTCAATGAATATATGCAGAACCAATAGAGTCCAACTCAAAGTTGATCAATGAAAAATGAATTAATGACATGGGTTTAAAAAACAAAAAAAAAACAAAAAAAAAAACAAGTTTATATTTAATGAAGAAGAAAGCCTCTCAAGGTATTAGAAGAGACAACGAAATACCTTGTCGAAGAAAGAGCAAGAACAATTGTCGGGGGAATATGTTACGTGCACTATGCGTCCACAACCCCGACGCATGAGACTAGAGCCAAGCCAGGAGAGGGCACACCAGGTCAAATAATAAGGGAGGGCAGCGCAAACCACTGAAGAGCTAGGTCTACGTGCACTACGCGTCTATACCCGTACTGATTATTAATGAAAAGCGCTAAGTCGTAGCGGCCCGACTCAGCTCAGGGCATAATGAATGCTTCTAAAGGGGCTATCAGACTGAATGGCATAGTATCTTTGCTATCGTAGGTATCAGGAACTATCATTGCCAATCAACCCTACCCGCACCAAGCTAGTAAACAGTGAATGGATCACAAACTACACCTGAACAATACGATCTATGGGGGATGGGATCGTAAACCCTCTCTTGTCCTTAGACCTTGGCTTTGGTACAAAGATTCGCCGCATGCATTAGAACTTGTAGCACCCATCTAACAAAGCTCATAAAATTTGGCTTAATTGATCACACGATACCCCATAAACAGTTTTGGGATCTATCGTCGGTGTCATAAAGTTGGGATGGGCTTTCAATTCACTGAGCACACACAGCCACCAAGGAGATTCCACAAGGGAACAACTTTGTTGCACAGTATAACAAAAAAAGGAAAACC
>SNQJ01S0096368.1:31625-47144 GCA_010110895.2 Picea sitchensis | reverse complement strand
TTCTTGTTGATTTTTGTTATTTTCTTTTGTTGATTTTTATTTTCATATTGAGTCTATGATTAGGATTAGACCAAACAAGTATTCTGGTTTAACATGTATCTGTAAATTTACTACTGATTGATCTAAATATTGATGAACACAAGCATTCGAGTGAACAAATGCCTCTTGTGTGTGTGCAATCTTATTGTGCCAAGTACATGTATATTTTATGAGTTGTTTTTTTCATGAAATAAAGAAAAAAAATCTTCCTAACTCTTCTTTTCTTTCCCTTGCTTCACCCCAAGAAAAAAGCCTCAGTATACATGACGTAGATGTTGATGTTGTTGTTGATTATTTGGGTTGGTTTTCATTGATGTCAACCCTTGAAGAAAGTCAGGTAGCAAATTTCGGTAGCACAAAGATTTGGGTAATGGACCCAAGTTTGTTTGATGGATAATGGTATGAGTTTTGATATATTTGAAGGTAATACTATTCCATATTGATAGTACATGTTATTCCATTTCTGGTGATATGTGGAACGTCACATAACTCCTCATGGTTGTAGAGTTATGGCCATGTGAAGTTGGAGAAAGGTTTGGGTAATGTACCCAAGTTTGTTTGATGGGTAATGGTATGATTTTTTATATATTTGCAGGTAAGAATATTCTATATGGATAGTACATGTCATGCCATTTCTGGTGGTATGTGTAACATTACATAACTCCTCACGGTTAGAGAGTTATGGCCATGTGAAGTTGGAGAACCCTCATGAGTCATCTAGAAGCCCCAAAAGGTCAAAATAAGGAAAGTGGTTTAATATGGTTAGAAGGTAACCCCTTGAGGTAAAGTGAAGTGATGGGAAAGTGGTTTCACATGGTTAGAAGGGTAACCCCTCAGAGGTAAAGTGAAGTGATGAGGTATTATAAGTCAAATTGGATACAAATAAATTATTTAAATAATAAGTGTAATGTGGAGAAATTACTAATTAGACAAGTGGGTAGAAGTGGGTTAACCTTAACAGTGTAAGCACAATTAAATTATAATGGTTAACAATTTAAATTATAATTGTCTCAACAACCCACAATTATACCACACATGACATAGACAATTACGATGTCAGCTTCATGTAAGACGGGGGTCGGCTTCACAAGTTTGGTTTTTAGAGGTGTGTGTCTTATGCAAAGGTCTAACGCAGAGGCAAAATGGGTCTGTGACTGAGATGTCATTTTAGGAAAACATCACAATACCATATTTTCCTGTTTTGTGAGCTAATGAGGGTATGCAGAGATCAGTTTCCCAACAAAACAAGATAGAAAGAAGATGCCCGAATGGAGGACCTAACCCTAACATGAATTGGACTAATATATTTTTAACCCAGATGCACCCAAAGTTGACACTTGTCTCTTGGAAGCCTCCCAGCATGAGTCCTAATTCTCCTAGCACTGCCCCTTTCCGTGAACTTAGACAACACTTGGTCAATTTGCCACCTTAGCCTTTTGGGAAATAATAATAAATTAGTATCCCCTTTGGAGGTAGTCATTTTCGACCCTAGCTTAGCCCCCCAGGCCCACACACTTAGCCTCCCTCCCCACTCCAAACTGCGGGAAACCTCTTAGTCCCCATCACTTTTCTTCATATCTACCCACACTCAAAGAACGTTTTGTATTAACAAAGTGCACTATTAATGTACAAAAATAGGCTCTTTGGCCTTTAACACCTGTGGCTCCCGCCTACTTTGCACATAGTGCCATTTCAGCTTACACTCTCTGCCTCACTAGCCTACAAAACATGTCTACAAATCATAATACAACTACTAACTTTGGGGTATTACAAGATTTGTATTGGAAAAAAATTTTATTCTGGGAATTGGTGTTTATCTCTTGTGCAAATGTTTCATGGTGCTATCTTTTGGTGAATGAATGAGGGAAGAGTGGTGCACACCTCTTGGATGCTTGTTCTCATGATTATGCGGAATTTGCTGTGTGGAAAACTAGGGTCGATTCTCTCTCTCTCTGAATTGCGGTGAAAATATGCATTGTTAGTTATTTATTGTTATTTCCTGGTTATGGTTGTTTGAAACCCTAGAAGGAATATGTTGGATACACTCCATTTAGCTTCATCTATTTTGCTAAAGTTTACAAGTTATTTTGCAAGGGTTTCTAGGAAGAATACAAGTGTGTATAACCTCCTAGATTTACCCTAAGTTTGATTGGCATACCCTAGGAAGTAAAAGGGCTTACTCTATGGTCTTGCTGATCTAAATATTTATTCTAAGACTTCATTTACCCAATTTTAAAGGCACTAATTTGAATATATTTCATTGGAAAAAATAAAAGGCGCATTGGGAAACGCAGATTTCTTGTCATTTCAAACTTTCTCAAAGAATTTGGCTTTGTTCCTGTTCCTAGAGCACCTCCTTAGCCAATTAGGAGTCCCATCTAGCAGTATTTCTTTTATTTTTTTATATAAACTTCATTCATCCATTAGGATTGCAAAACTGTAACACTTTCAATTCTATAACCTGATTTTCAACCTGCTAGAATTAAGAAATAAGAGTTTGCCACTCTTTGACCGCTTCGGGTCTAGCTTTTAACCTTTGGGTGTGGGATTATTTGGTGAGTTTTGGTGGCTGGAATTATAATGATGCAAACAAAAAAATTTCTACAACCACAAGGCTGAAAAATATTTCTGCAAACAACTTTTATTACAACCTTCTTTCATTGCCAAAGTCTAATACTATTTTACTTGAGTTGACCTAGTTGTTCTAGTTTTATCTCTTCCCTTCAAACTTAGACTTTTAGCAACTTGTTTTGTAGCATTCAATATCATTTTTATTGTGGATATATATTGTTAATAACTGATGCAATTAGGAACAACAATCTTAACTTCATTTTCCATCATATTTGGGCTTGTATCATTGTTTTCCTTGTGTCCTGGGAAGGTACAATCAACATTTGTAAGGTTCATTAATTCCCAGGAAACCCTGCCATCAAATACCTGCGCCTAACTCTTTCTCCACACATAGAAACTTGGACTATAGGGGGAAATTCATTCATACATCACACTTTCCATCCTATTCTAGGGTCACCGAGATTCCCCCTTCAGCAGTAGGACCACTTCATCGCCTAGTGACGGGAACACCTACCCAAGGTGATAGTGGATAGGTTCTCTCAAAGTTGTCACCAATTAGTGGTTGGGTCGCTTTTCCCAACCCAAATTGTGCGATAACATTTTGGCCATTTGTCTAGAGTATTTTGAATCCTCTTCGAAACCATAACGACACTTTGGCAATCTATCCAAAAACATTTCCCTCAAGGGCTCCAATCAAAGACATTCCCTTTCCACCCTTTGATGATCTCTCTTCTTGAAGCTTATCCGGTGACTGTATCTTAGAAGAACCCACCTTTATCCATTTCCATGTTTTGATGAGCCTGATCTCATTTTATGCATCATTGAGGTGTATTTTCAGTCAATGCAAATATGGCACCATGGGATGAACCCCTATCCATAAATTGCTATGTTCCCTCAAAGAGGGAACTACTACAAATGGAAATGGAAAAGGTTGCTAATAAAGTTGTTGAGAAAAAGATGAATCATATAAAATATTTATTTCCTTCCAAATAACTATCCCTTGAAGATGAATAAGTTCTCGAAGAAAAACCATATGAATAAATTCATCAAGAAGATCCCGAAGTGAATTTTCTCTCATGTTGAAGATCCGATGATAGATTTGACAAAGACTTAAGCGCCAGTATATGCCCTTCCACTTGATGAAGATATCCATGTCTTTGTTCCTCCTACACATCAGGAAGAGAAAATAATGAGTTGTGATCCTTCTCAAGATCTTGATGATAATTTTATTCCATGACCTTGAAAGTGAATAATTATTGGAGGAAACTTTGGATACAATAGATCCTCTTTAGTTGAAAGGGAACAAAGAACCATGGATCAATCCCCTTGCGATGAAGAGACGATGGAGGGGCATGTCCATAAGAATAAAGAAGAATTATGATAATGCACAACATATTGAAGCACCACTATATTTTCTCCCGCTTAGTGAAGTTGAGGTTGTCCATCCTTACTATCCTCCTGTTCATGAAGTTCAAGAAGCTGACGCTTCCTCGATGATGAAGAATTTGGAAGATCCAGTTGAAATTGTATTAGCCTCTATCCTTCCTGCACACAAAGATGAAGAGATGGTCATTTTTAGTCACATTGATGTTCTTGTGAAAGAACCTTTACACATGGTTGATGAGCATATAGAAAATTTCATACAAACTGGAAGACACAGATGGGATCTTGGTTGTCTCAAATTTTATAGAGACCCCATTTACGTATTATTGAGGGTGGCACTCAAGAAACTGAGTTTGAGTTATCATATTCAAAGGACTACTTTTCATGCATATATATGATTCATATGTTTGGCATCCCGATGATGAGACACGACACAGATGTATTCAAGGATGACCAGTCGAGGCATTTTCAGGATGATTTCCAAACATCCCTTGGGACTTGTGATGCACATATTTTTGGGGATGCAAACTTGTTGCAGGAGGACTCTCAGCCACCTTTGTCCTCAATTTTGAAAGAATACCAGTATGTGGCCATCTCAGAGTGATCATAGGTTCACTCTACAAAGAAGAAGTATTTTCATATTGAGTATTTCTATAGGGATTCATATATGAAGATGGTGTTATCTTTTCCTTCTAGACCTCAATCTCTATCCCTCTACCTCATTTCCACTTCTCAGGGAAACCATGAGGTATCCTTGGGATCTCTAATATCTTCTCAGTCTTCAGGAAGCAATGATCATAATAACATGGATGAAGATGAGCCACCATCTACAAATAGTATCCCTCTTCATAGATGTATTGATCAAGCTTATGGTTACACCCCCATGTGATGATCGTTGACTATTTCTATTTCCAATGTGATTTCTTCCCTCCCACCCATCTCCATGAGTTTCATTTAACGACATATATATATATATATGCTCATGACTACTTTTGTGTTGGACTTATCTTTGTTGTTTCACATGATTGCCATAATGTAGATACTTTGACAAGATGATCAAGTGGTTGCACTGGTTTTATGACTCCACCCATCACCTATTGCTTGATCTTCAGGGCCCTAAGGCCCCCAAGTAAGTAGGTAGGTCATCTTGTTTTCCTTTCATTTTCATATTTATTTCTCATGTTAGTTTAGATGCATATCATATTTCATTTTTAATTTCACTTGCATATTTATTTCATACATTAGGAATTTTTAGAAAAATGATGTGTACCCTCTTTTCTAGACTAGTTTCCATTTGGATTTTGATATATATGGGTGAAGGGTGATAGAACCAACCTATATTTTATAGTTTTTTGTTACAGTGTAGGAACAAGTCTATCAAGAGATGTTGTGTTTCTCATGCACTCTACTCTATTTAGCACATGTCCCCAAGTAGGAGTTAAATATTGGTCCTCATTTTATGGGATAAGGAGAGTATGTCTAGAGGCCCTCACGTTGTAGATATGGAGTGTCAGAGACTACATGACCAGCAAAGGTCCATTTACACATACAAATTCCTCACCTATCATCACATTTTGATCCATTGTCAAGGCATCCACCACACCAGGCTTCTGAAGGCAGTGGGTCTTGCTCCATGAGTACAAGTCAGTTTTATAACAAAAGTAATCACCCCACATTTGAGGCATTTAAAGATGTTGTATTTAAGTTGTTTTTGATTATAGAACACATGTTTAGACATTATTATTTTGACCCCAAGCTTCACCTTGGTTAGTGTCATAGATTTCCTAATAAGTGGCCAACCTTCGGGAAATATTTGTGACTGGGGGTCCCTTTGTGTGGTTTTCGTATCATTATCACCATACTTACTATCTGTTGTTACTTAGTTTGTACTTTAAGGCTCTAAAGTACACCTCATCAAGGCATCCTAAAAGATAGAGAGGGCTAAGGATAAAAGGTAGGTTATATGAAAAGGGCTATTACTGATTCCTTGACAGTCTTTGTCTAGCTTCCCAATTTTCCTCGGATGCTAATGTCTCTTTCCAATAACCGCCCATGAAATAAGTTCTAACCTAAAACCTAAGCATTTGTTGTATGCGGGTGATGGTATTAAATGTTCAAAGCAATGCTCGCTTGATTTGATAGTCCGTGTCTGGATATTAGTCGCCTTGTAACCGGAATATGGAAAAGGTTGAAAGGATAAATTTGTGTTTTCTTTTAAGGGTTCATTATTTCTTCTTCAAAACATGTAATAAGAACTCCAAAACCTTGAATTAAAAGTACAAGGACAACTAAAGTTTGTTTCTAGTATCTGAGCTAAATTTTGAAAGGGAATATGCATGAAATGAAAAAAAAAAAAAAAAAAAAAAAAAAAAAAAAAAAAAAAAAAAAAAAAAAAAAAAAAAAAGACAAAAGAAGAAAAATATTTAGAAGAACTCTCACTGAAGCATATGATATTGAAATCTAAACTTTTACATGTCTTGTATCTCCCGACAATGATATAGAGGAAAGGTTGTAAATGATTAAATTGCAAGTATTAATTAATTACCATAAAGAGGTTGTACTAAATTTAGTTATACCATTAAAAAAGATATAAGGAAAATATGAAACAACAGAAACACATAACTCAAACTTGACCAGATCCGGAATCTTCAATCTGTATTCAGATATTAATTCAAAATATTCAAATTTTCTTACACGCTCTGTAGCCTTTTAGATCAGATCCCAAAGGTGTTTATGTTCAGATACCCCTGATGATTGTTGGTTGGTGTTCTCTTAACTCCTAGGGGCAAACAATTACAAAAAATGAAAACCTCAACCATTTGCATGATTATCATTTATTTTCCTATCATCTCGATAATATGAGTTTTCAAAATGATACTTCATTATTTTACCGAAGTATCTCCTTCTTTTGACCAGATACATTCCATACATTTTTCAAGAAGATGTATGAAATTCTCCTCGAGACTCCTGGAAGATCCTTGTTTCCTTAAATAAATGAATTTTCCTAGGCTCTCGAAGTCGATCTTCAATTCTCACCAAACAAACCCTGATTGATTGAAATTTGAAAAGTTTGGCTCCACTCAGCCAATTTGTTCATTAGGGCAACATTCTACTCTCTTTAATTGTGAAATTTCCAATCAATTTGTCTAAACCCTTTGAAATTCAACCGTGTCTTTACAATGTTTGACCGTCCTAATTGCCCAAAGGTAAATGTTCCCCTTCCAATACCTTATGATCCCTTGTCCAATAAATCAAATATTCTTTCACAATCATCTTTTCGGATTTCTTTGACTATTTTTTTATATTCTTCTATGTTGTTTTCCCATACATTGAGCATGATATCTTCTAATCCGCTTCCTGCGTGACGTAAAGCTTTAAATTTTCTCGATACTTCTTCGCTTTTCAGAACGCTTTGGAAAGGGGTTCTCACTTTAGCTTTTTCTTTAAAAATAATATTATCAAAATAATTGTTTACTTCTTGAAAATAATTCTTAATAATCTCTACTTGGGAGATTATTTTATGTTGCTCAGCTTCTACCTTAGCATGTATTTCCAAGGATTGGTCCTGAAAAACTTTCAGGTGTATAACCTAGCCTTTTATTGAATTCAATTTAGCCTGTAGTTGTCTTACCAATTTTTCTTGCCGAATAACTTGTATTTTTCTAGTTTGCATCTTCTCGTTCATCTTGCCTAGACTTGAATTAAACGATTGAATTTCTTGTTTGTCATTAATTCGGGTCATTTAGACCTTTATTTATTTCTTTGATATTTTTCTCAAGTATCTTTAGTTGATCTTGCAATCGGTTATCCCCAAGGTTACTATGTTCCAACCCTGTTCTCACATTTAAGTTAAACATTGAATAGATTTGTTGTTAACGCATTCCCATGGAGTTACGCCACTGTGAAATAAATCTCCTCTCTTCCAAGTTTTTCCCATCCACCACCACCCTGTGTTTCTTTACCATAACACCTTCTCTAATATACATCTCATGTTTTATCACACCTTCCTCTTTACTGAAAAAGTAATCAGAGGTAGGTATTTCTTCTCTGGAGATAAGGTCAAGGTCGCTAGCATATACATGACTCTACCCAAGTTCAAAAGTAGATTGTAGTTGGGGGTCAAGGCGATGGGATTACCCAACTCAGGATTTTGTTTGTCCTATTGTCTGGGGAGTATCAATATGTGACGATGAAGGGGGTCGATTGGATCGACCCGGAGGTGTCTCTGACCTTTTCACTTCTTCCCCGGGTTCTATCTATTGACTTTTGTTTTTGAAGACCCTTCACCTCCCCGTGGGTTTTCCTCGCCTTCTTTTATTATGTGCTTCATCCCAAGCCCTGGGAATGTTTCTTTGTTCCTGAGGATGCTTGTTGTTTCACCTCAAGAATACTTTTGGGCAAACCGGCCACTGTCTCCGAAAGTTAGAAGAATGGTTTTCAAATCGGATGATAACACATGTACCCTATCTAACACTTCCTCATAGGAAGCTAACTTTGAAAATGTCATCGCGTAGATTCCTCATGTTCAACAAGCTTACGCCACGAAGTGACATGTGGATTTCCACTGTTTGATAAGGGTCGTTCTTTCTATGTTCAAGATTCACCAACTTGACCTCCAGAACGGAGCTTCAACCTTGAACACCTAGGTTGGTAGCTTAAAACCATCCACCAGAATATCGGGAAAGATCGGCCAAACTTTTGATTTGTTCCTCGCTTCTATCCCAATATCACCGTTATTATCTCGATGAGCAAATTTTCCGCATATTACCTGGGTCTCACAAGGAGGGAATTTAGGAAGTATGAGGAGGATAGAACATCCAAAACCCCGATATAGGTGCAGAAATTATCCTCAATAAGCCAATCGTCAACCGCCTTGAGATTTCCTATCAATGACTCTGAAATACGATGGGGTGCACAACCATACAAAGATTCGATGTGACTGTATCACTACCTAAATGACAAATTAAAATAATCCTTAACATTTTCTTCCCACGGCTTAGAATGATATTCATGAATCGGTTCTAAGTTGAGTTCCAACTCCACCATCAAAGGGAAAGGAGTCGTGAAACATATAGCCTCCATGATATATGCCAACATGTGGTGCGGCTATTATCGGCCATTGATCTTGCGCTTGATACCTTATAACCTCCTCAAGGAGAAGTTATTATCCTGACAGTTCTCTCAAGTTTTGCTCTCCACTGTCCGCAGCCCTTCCCAGCCCCACCTCCTGAGGTCAGGAATAAACATTATGGTTATCGTAAGCCCAATTTTGGTGTGTAAGTGTTCTGTTCGCCTTTGATTATGTCTGGTATTAAGTTTGTCCGCTTCAGGTATCTCTTTCCTTTGAAATTCACTTAATAATTCTTTTTATTTTTAAATATATTTAGAATTGGGAGACAGTTTTTTACATTACTTGTATATGCTTCGTTCTGAAAGAGCCGACGACAACCCCTCGACTGTCCAAAATGATTCTCCTTTGCACGTATGTCCTCTCTAAATCCAAACTAACAATGGCCTTTGTATGTCAGTGATTGTTCAAGCACAGGCTATTTTGTGAAGTTCGGACTTTGCTATGTCCCTTAGTTTGTTTTCAGAATCATCGGAAAATTCTTGATTTCAGAGTCCAAGGTTTCAAAAATTGCCTCTCCATGATTTGATGGAATCATGGCATGTGGTGTAGTATCGATGACATCTCCTTCTAGGCTTGAGCTTTCAGTTACTTCTTCACTTTTCTTAGGTGCCTTTCTAGTTTCCATAATGTTCGTATTTAGAATGAATTTATGTCGCAGAGAAAAATGTGTTAGTTTGTTGAATGCAATTCACTTCTGAATTCAAACTATAAGAATGAAATTCGAAAAAACAAACATCTATTAACCTTTAACTCTTCTCATGACTTATATACCTAGATGTGTGGTAAACTTAATATCTTAATGGGGTGGTGCTGCGCCTAGAGATACTTGCAGTTGTTGAAAATACCATTCGTCTCAGCATGAGACATATATCTAATGCATTTCAAAACTCGAGTTTCGAAAAGGACTGGGCTTTCACCAACCTAAAATGAAAACGAAAAGTCGCTTTTAATCTTTATTAATCCCATTTTAAAACTAACTTAAATTCATTTTAAACTTTGTTAAAAAATTCGCTATTTCGTATTTCAAAATTTCGAGGATCTTGTACCCATGAGGTATGTCATAAGAAAAACCCGAATCAAGAAATCGCGATGGGATTTAGTTTAGACGCTGATTAGTTGTATTAACGCTTTAATCAATTAAGATTAGTAATTAACTTCTTATTTTCAAAAAATCGGGGACCTGGAGTTCACTAATGACACTTTGACAACACTTTGATACAAGGAAAACTGAATCGCGAAATATTAATGGATTGTTGATTGTTTTTAAGAGTTTAATTAATCAATGACAAGGATACTTTGTGAAACGTACACGGACTCTAGTAAACATCTCATTTCTTTTCCTTTTTTATTATTTCTTTAATATAAAGCCTTTTCAGGATTTCCTAAGCACTGGGAGTCTGGAGCTTGTTAGTTAGGAAAACATGCTTTTTGAAAGGTTGAATCCTGAAACCCGAAAAATGTTCAAAAGAATTTGACTTTTAAGATTAATGGCGGCTCCATGACTAGGAAAACGCAAAGATTTGGGTTTAAAGGGATACAAAATTAAACTTTGTATCAACACCATCTTCCCAGCCATTACACTCCCATCATATTGTCCTCTCTTCTAGGCCTTTGACTTTAGGGGTACCCAAGAAGGAATGTACTCATCATGGAAGAAGGCTAGCTACCTTGTGAGGTATTAGCTATTATCGCTAAAAAATATAAAAGCTTAGATATAGACCTTCCATATGCTTCAGCCTGTGGGATCCCTAGAAAGAAATGAAACACTTCTCTTTAAGAAAGGGGGGACCTACAAAATAAATGATAGTGAATTCCTAAGGAATTAGTTGGAGGATAGGAGGTCCCATCATGAGCCGGCCTATCATGATTCATGATCATGAGTATTTAGCAATATGAAATTACCTCCAGTCA
This sequence comes from Picea sitchensis, assembly GCA_010110895.2. Classification (NCBI taxonomy): domain Eukaryota; kingdom Viridiplantae; phylum Streptophyta; class Pinopsida; order Pinales; family Pinaceae; genus Picea; species Picea sitchensis. The sequence continues at coordinate 36,109 of SNQJ01S0096368.1, read as the reverse complement.
CCAAGTTAGGTAGTGGCTCTCAGCCACACAACCTAGACAAAAGGAGTCTCAATAAGAATAACCTTTTCATTTTAATGAGGTATTTTGAACAAATTGTCATTATCTCGAAGTTCCATGTGACAATGGTATTCAACTTGTTCCTTTAAACATGAAATAAATAAAGAATAGCAAGAATATGGGCTTGGAAAACTCCAGGACACAAATGAAGGGTGCAACACACCCTATACAAAGCAACCCATAAATGAGATAATATGAGCTCCCTAGCGTCATGCAGAAACTCATCAAAATATGAATTTAAACCCCTTCCCACCTCATCATCCACTACATAAACTTGAAATTCCATCCTTGGGAGCATCCCCTACTTGAGGGATTTGGTCTACCTAATAGGACTTTTATGACACCCTCCCATACTTAAACTTCTATCAATTGTTGCATAAGTTTTTTGAGAACTTGTTTAATTTGATGAGGTAGTTTTATGCAATACTTTTAGGTGCCTGGTTATTAGGATGTGGTTTACACTTGTCATGATATCTTTGACTTGAGATATTTGGAGTGGGCGCACTTTGTTTTGCGTGTGATCTCTGCTTGGTGGCCAATTTTGGGAGAACAATTCTATCTTAGGCTTCCATGGGGCAAGCAACCCACAGTCGGATGTTGTAGGATCGCACACCAGATCACAGATACATGCCTTGGGAGGCTTACATGGCATCATGGAGGATCTTATCCATCCCCTAGTACCCAAACAACTTGCCAGCTCTAGGAGAGGAAAAACGTCAATTTTTAGGGTTGACATCATGCTTGAGGTGGGGATTTGATGGTGATGGTGTTAATAGTAACATTGACACTTGGCATACTTTCATCGGAGGAGACATGGATTGACCCTATCACTTGATGAAGAGGTTCAAGGATCCCCAACAGCCTCCATTTTCCTCTCCAATGACTTGTTCAAGTGGTCAAAATGTCCCCTAAAAGGGCTGACGCCATCTTTTAGGGTTTCTTTTGTGTTAAAGAGAAAATTAAATATTATTATTTGATGCAAGGGGTATGATAAGTTGTTGACCCCTTATATTATGTTTCACCCTTTCTAAGTGGAACCATGTTTTAAATATTTTTGTATAAATAGAGATCACTTCTATTTATTTTTTTTATCATAGTTCTCCCATTGTGAGAGGTACTTCGTTGAAAGTTCTTCTATTCTTGGGAATTATGGTGTTTCTCTCTCGAGAAATTTTTTATGGTGCTATATTTTGGTGAATGGATGAGGAGGAGTGATGTTCACCTCTTGGATTTCTCTTGATTCTTATGGTGAATTTACTCTATGAAACTAGGGTTTGATCTCTCTTGGAATTGGTAAATCTAAAAATCTACATTAGTTATTTCTTTGCTCTTTCTTGGTTGGCGTATTGTTTGAAACCCTAGAGTATACACACCTCCATTAAGATCTACCCAGTCTTTCAAAGTTTACAAGTTATTTTTTCAAGGGTTTCTAGAGGAATAGTGTGTATACCCCTCTTAGATTTAATTCTAAGTTTAATTGGTATACCCTAAGAAGTAAAAAGGATTACACCCATACGCCTTTCTTTGTTGATCTAAATCTTTATTCTAAGACTCCTTTTACCCAATTTTAAAGGCACTAATCTGAATATTTTGCATTGGAGAAATAAAATAGTGCATTGGAAAACATGAATTTTTGTCATTTCAACTTTCTGCAATCTGGGTTTTGTTCCTTGTTCCTAGAGCACCTCTTAGTCACTAGGGTGTCCCCTCTAAAGGGGTATCGTTTTCTATTGTTATAAACTTTCATCTTCATCCATTAGGGCTGAAGAAACCCTAACACTCTTTCACTTATAACTTGATTTTCAACCGTGAGAGTTAGCTAAGAGTTTGCCACTTTTATCTACTTGGTGTAGCACAACTTTTGGGTGGATTCTTTGTGAGTTTTGGTGGTTGAATTTAATGCTTTAACAAAAAGTTTTCTATAGCCATAAGGCTGCAAAAAAAATCTGCAAACAACTTTTATTACAGCCTTCTTTCATTGCTAAAGTCTAATGTTATTTTACTTGAGTTGATCTAGTTGTTTCTAGTTTATCTCTTTCTCTTTCAACTAGACTTTTAGCAATTTGTTTTGAAACATTCATTATCATTTTTATTATTGATATATACTATTACTAACTATTTCAATTAGGGACAACAAGATTAAATTTCTTTTCCATCATATACTTCGGCTTGTATCGTTGTTCTCCTTGTGTCTCGAGCAGGTACAATCAACATTTGCAAGGTATATTACTTATTGGAAACCCTTGGCTACCATCAAGACCTTACTCAAGCCCTTTTCCACATATAGAAACTTCACCTACAGGGGAATTCATTCATACATCACACTTTCCATCTCATTTCCCCCTAGGGTCATCGGGATTCCCCCATTGAGGTGACCACTTCACCTCTAAAGTGACGGGAACACCTTCCTAAGGTGACAGTGGGTAGGTGCTCTCAAAGCTATCACCATTTGGTGGTTGGGTCAGGCTTTTCCCAACCTACAACTTGCGCGATAATAGATAGTATATTTCATTTTTAGGTACATTTTTCACACAACCAAGGAGGGGATATCACACACCAAAGAATCTGAGGACCCATCCCAAGGAGGGGGGTTTCGAGCCCACAAATCTTCAAGTAGTGTTCTTCCCAGGTGTATCTTTAGCCTATCTATTTGGTATGGAAGCATTCTTTCATTCTTTGTAATTTATGTGTTCATGTTATGGTCTCTTTTCATGCTTTGTTTATTTTATTCCATGAACAATGCAAGCTTGATAACGATAGATCTAGATTAGAGGTAGGATTTCTAGTTCTTATATCCATTTTGGTTGTGCTTAACACACACCCATTAAGTATTATTTGTATACCCTTCCCACAAATTTTACCCAATAGAATGGTGACTCCACTAGGGGAATATAAGAATTTATTCTTCCCTGGTTGTGGGTCTATGTCTTATCCCCCCACCCCCTTCACTCACAATGGAAAGATATTTTTCTTCTTAATTGTTTCTATTATGTTTCTATGGGAATATTTAGGTGAAAACCCTTCATCTTTTCCTCAAGAATAGGCCCGCAATGTTCCCAATTATTTTCTGAACAAATGCATGTTTTCACCATTTTTCTACATCTATTTAGTGCAGGTTTTAGAACCAAAACCTAGACTCATTAAACGAAGTCTTTAGGGGGTTTTCTGCAATCATTTATTTCATAAACAACCCCTTATTTTTGCACTACCAACGTGGAAAACATGGTACTTTTCTACTCGAGTCATGGAATTGATTATTTTTTTTTACATTTTTGGTTTTGTCTTGGCTTTAGTAGTATTCTTATATGGTTTATTTATCCTTTTAGGGTATTGATATTGTGTTTGTAATGAATTCTTTGAGAGATAATGTAGGTTGAGAAAATACCCCCTTGGGTGCTTAGTAACTTCCACTTTTAGGTTCTCTTTTGGTTGCATTGTATATTTCTATTTTAGTATGCTTAGGACAAAACCCTAGTTTGCTTGAATTTCCCTCATATTTGCTTCATTTACAAAAAGTGACAAAGAAAAGCCTCATTTGTTGCATTAGTACTTGTCCTAGGGTTTGGGGTTTTGTGTGAGGTTTGATTCTTTTCCTTTTGAGATTTCTTGTGATCTATTTTAAATATTTCATCCCTTGCTCGTTTACTATTAGATAAGGCCTTCTATTTGATATTGGAAAGTCTTTCAGGTTATAGAAAATAATCTTCCTTTCTTCTTAGTACTCGGCTTATTTATTTTGACATTCAAAGTTTGAAATTTCATGATTATTTGTCCTTGGTTCTTAGCTAGGTTGAAGTAGGGGATTTCATTTGTAGATTTGAATTGTTGCATAGCTCTTTATCCTTTAATAATTAATTAGAGTAAAGAAAAAGTTTCATTTACTTGTGATCTGGATTATATAGGGAACGAAATGAAACACACGGGAATATAACAGAGAGCGTAGTAATACAGTGAAAAAACAACTTATATTAATGAATAAAATAGTGGAATATTGTAGAACACAAACCGGATAGAATGGTGGTAGCTTATCTATGAAGAGAGAGAGAGAGAGAGAGAGAGAGAGAGAGAGAGAGATGTCAGCGACACTCATTTGCAAAAGATAATACAAGAGGCCGAAAGAATGACCTTTTCACATAAAGAAAGAACCATAAAGGTCCAAAACCATAACCCTAGGAGGAAAAGTTCCAAAAGGTGTTTTTGGGCCCTGAGGTGGTTAGTTGCTACATCAACTTCTCGGGGCACAACTTTCTCATACAATATTTTTTTGGCACACATAGTAACTCATTGGAAATATCTAACTAAGGACTACAATATTGCAGCATGGATTGGGTGTGTTGAAGACAAAACTAGGCCCCTGAATTTCCTAGGAATCATCAATTAGGGCCTCAAAACGGCCCCCAAATTTTGGTACCCATTAAATCATAAAA
>SNQJ01S0096367.1:0-15750 GCA_010110895.2 Picea sitchensis | reverse complement strand
GTCGAATCTGTTTTGTCCCAACGCTTTAGCCTTTCCTCAAGCTTTAGGAGAATTCAAGCAAAGAAGTTGGAGGACAAAGAAGAGGAGGAGCCCAGGATTAGGATCAAGGAATGGTGGCCGATCTCTATTATTATTGTAAGTTGATTCATCTTGATATTAATAAAGAATACTTTTCCTGTCCCAATGCAAGAGTCTTATATGTTTTGTTTGATTTATGCTTAATCTCTAACCCTCTAGTATAACAATAACATGCATGCGTAGTGTTTTTGTCTTGATTGCAGAATTGTCTTTGGAAGGAGTAGCAGAAGCAAGGGGGATAAAGCGCAACGGAGGATCTACACCAAATGTCGATAAAAAAGGTTAGTTGGTTCTTTCCATGTTTGCATGTGAAAAAGGGTTTTAGGTTTGGGGTAGAAGGTTAAAAGTAATTCCTTAAGGGTCATGATCTGCATTCAAGTTTAAGCCCTAGCTTGTTAGTATGTAGGGTACAATTTCCCCACAACAGGTTGAAACATCATCTCCCCCCCCTAAATGGAAATCCAGAAAGAACTGGTAGATCTGATCTCACGTCTAACAGAGAACTGCATGCACAGTCTGACAGAGAAGGTCCAGATGAAAGAACTCGTGTCTAACAGAATACTGCATGCACAGTCTGCCGAGAACACAAAGACATAAAGCCTTGAATGCAATGACTCGATCACGCATCTGCTGGTAGTGGAAAATTGTTCTCAGTATATGTAGGCATTTTTGATATTTTTTTAGGGGGGGATGGTTGAGCAAGGCTCCCGCATTGTAAAGTTTTGATGAAGCTCTGGTTCTCTAGTTATGTATCTTGATTTGAGACTTCTTGTTTAATCTAAGTCAGTTTTGTTCCTCCATCTTATTTTTCTTCTGATACTGAATATTTCATTATTGAAGTATTCACATTGTAGCTGCATTGTGATGAATGTTTGATCACAATGCTGTTACAGTGTTCTTTAGTTTATGGAAACTTCGAATCCAAGAGGATCTTGTTTTCTGAGTTTTTCCTCCTTAGGCTGCTTGGAGACTTGATGTCCATAGCAGACCTCTAAATTCTCCTCACCAATTCTTCCTCCTATTCACCTTTACTACAACTTACTAACTGAAGTTGATTAAGACCTCAATTGCTTGTGCATGATGGTCTAGTTTTTTGAGTTAAAACGATATTATCTTGAGTCTATGCCCATTTGACCTCCTTAAATTCATTCATTGTGACCTATAACCTAATGGGTAATAGGATTACCTTCGATGCAATCCGAGGGTGACTTCTAGTGCTAACACAACCAAAAATTTGTCCATTGTATACTTGGACACTATTACCATCACCCATTCCTGGCTAGGCTTGCTCAACATTGCACTTCCATTGTTCCGCTGTGTACAAAGAGCACCCGAAATTCTGCGATATACAAATTGATGGCCGAAATTTGTCATTGTGATGTACAATTTGACCATCGGCCCCTCACATCTCCTGGGTATATCTTGTGGTGCTATTTTTGAAACCCGCCCAACTGCTTTCCATACTTAGGGATTTCTTGAAATCTATTTTGCGGATTGGAGGGACGACGAAATGTGCAATGCTTACTCGCTCTTCACCATCCCCAATAGCTTCATACTTATTTCTAGATATGAAATTATAGCTTTAATACTAGTAGTTCATCGTGAAAGAACTGTTAAGATTGTCATTAATGTCCAGAAGGCTGGAGAAGATTTGTCATTAATACGAATTAAACCAAGATTTGCATAGAAGAATGTTATCCTTTCCAAGTATTCATTTCAAACATGATGCAATCTTTCATGCGTGGGCCGGTTGACGTCTCTACAAAATCTCTAATTCTTAATCGTTCTTCGCCATCACCGCCACCTTCACACTTTTTTCTAAATATGCAATTAGTAAGCTTTAATGATAACAACTCATTACGCACGAACCTTGGATATTGTCATTGATCAGTGAAAGGATGGAGGAGATCTTCCATTGATACACATTAAACCAAGATTTGTGGATGGTTATATTATCCCTCCCCAATTTTCACTTCAAACATCATCTGGAGCAAACAAAAATTCTTGTTAACTTATGGAAACATTTCTGTCCAGATACAACAAACATCTTCAGACATGATGGCCAGAGGTTCTAGTATTTTGGGGCATATTCTTACTACTCATCTCTCTCTACCCAGGAGAAAAAAAGGAGATGGTCCCTAGGTGCATCGAGAGATATATTTCAAGCCAAATAATTCCAAGGAAACCTTGCCTGCTCAAACAACTTACCCACTTGCATTGATAGTTGGTGCAGATGTTGATGCGATGGATTTTGAGACAGAAGAAGATGATCTCATGGACGATGATACAACAATGGATGATGGAAATGCAAAGACTGGTCCCACTACTGCGCCCAAATTGAAATCAACTATAACAGGCGACACTTCCCAGCTTGACGATGGTAGTCTTGACAACACCAAAAGAAGGGGTTTCAGAAAATAAACCGACACTGAATGAAATAACTGCTTTGCAGCTTGAAAGTAGGAATTTATAGGTCCAGATTAGTCTGTTTTGGGAGGAAGTCTTTCACTGTAAGGAAATTATCTATTTATTCTCCCAGAGATATATTTCAAGACACAAAACTATTCAATTGCGGGACCACTTCCCTATTCTCTAGATATGCAATTAACATCTTAGGGAATGAGGACCAGAACTCCCACTGGTGCAAGGCATATTCCTACTAGTCATCTCCTTCCACCCAGAATGGACTAATTTGGGCCTCTGGAATTGCATGTGCAACCTGTGTCCCTGGAGTTTTCAAATGCGAGGAGGTGGTTTCTTAGTGTGTCCTAACTTTCAGTTTCAGGCTATTCCATTTTCCCTGCAATGTTTTTCATCTTCTTCCTCACGGGAATACTGTGAGAACTATGAATTTTACCACATGGATTTTGTTCATCTGCTTCAAGCCAAGGATTTATTCCACTACGGACCCACTTTCCTATTTCTTTTTTGGCTCAGGTCTTCTGCAAAATATTGAGATTGAGGCACTGAACATTGACCCACCGAGGAGAAGGCTGCAAGGATTTCCTAAAAAAAGAAGAATGGTAATTAGTTTTGTATGCATGTTGAATAGCATCTTGATGGCTCCTACATGTTGCAGATCCTGTTCCTGTGTCTGTGGAAAATATGTTCAATGTTTTGGCCCAAACAACTTGGTTCAATTTCTAAGCATAGATATACAGTGCTCAATATTCTTTCATTTTAATGGATTTACTATTAAAAATTTTGCCTTAGAGTCTTTTTTGTTGCTTCTTTTTTGGATTTAACGCCTCTTCTCATTGGCATGGTTCGATATTCTCGTAGTTCTTCAATATTGTATTTTCTTAGGTAATTTGTTCTAAAATGCAGCATTTAACAATTATATGGAAATGCACTGTGTCGATCCATCAAGATTTTATGGAAACAAAAAAAATGAATTTCAGACAGTTTTCAAACCAACGTTCAATTCTATTCGTAATGCAGCTAGAACATAGAAATACCAAATCACAATGTTGCAGCAAGATCGTCATTCTTGTTTCTAGACATGCAATTATTAAGCTTTAATGCTAACAACCCATAATGGAAGAAGTTTAATACTTAAGTTAATATGTTATAGTCATGGAAGAATGTATCTAATATTCAAGAAATCATTTGTTTATAATTACTAAAAAATAATGGTTTTGCAATAATGGGGCTTGTTTGAAACCAATTCCCGCTTACAAAAATTTCCCTCCGCCTTTCTATTTTCCCACTCTTTTATCCCCTATAGTTTCTGTTTCTGATTACTTAGTCATTTTTTCGAAAAGGTCTTGCTGCGTGGGTTGGAGAATTCATGCGTTTCAACCTAGCGCTTCCACTTTGTCTAAATTGCACTTTCAATTGTTCCGTGACCTGCAAAAAACACTCTGGATTCTGCGATATGCAGATTTACTTCTGGACTCCCATGTCATCCTCTCTTCCATGTTACACATTTTTCACTCAAATGTTCTGATATATACAATTTGACAGTCGGGGCCTTACGTCTCTTCGGGAACCCGTCACCCTATTTTGAAGCCCATTTGACCACTTTCCATACTTGACCATTTCTTGACATCTCTTTCACAGATCGTCGAGTTCATGGGTTTAGGAAATTTCAAATTTCTAGTTGTCGTTTCATGTGCCCGCTACCTTCAGATTTCTTTCCAAGTATATGCAATATGTATACAACTTCTCCAGCAACATACAGAAATGATCTTGCCAGGAAATGGAACATCTATTGCATATTTGAATATATTGGACCTTCTTTTCCCTCTTCTATACTTGACCAAATCCGTGTTTCTTTTTTCCCTCTACTCTCTTTCTTGTTACTTAGTCATTTTTTCAAAAATGTCTCAATGCGCGTGTTGGCCGACTCACGGGTTCACATTTGCGCTCTTGCTTTTATATCGTGACTCAGACCAACCACTAGCCATTCGATGCCTAGGCACTTCTCAGATCACAGATTCTAGGGCATGTGACCTCTATATTTCACTTCCATTGTTTTGTGGCCTGCAAACAACACCCAAACCTCTGCGATATACAAATTTACTGCCACACTCCCACATCATACCATGTTCCTTCATACACAGTTTGCACACGAAATTTTTGAGGCCTGCAATTGTGGATTCCTAGACAGGCGGAGTGCATTTCAAGTGTTCCTTGACCTACAAACAACCCCCCGGCTTCCGCGATATACAAATTTCCTTCCGGATTCCTGCATCAGCCCCTCTTCCGTCTTACATAGTATGCACTCAAATTTTTTTATCAATACAATTTGACTGTCAGGGCCTCATGTCTCCTCAAGAACCCTTGCCAACTTATTTTGAAGCTCATCCATCCGCTTTCCATGACCATTTCTTGCAATCTCTTCCACGGATCATCGGGTTGGCAGGATCAGACAATATCCAATTCCCATTCGTTGTTTTCTATGCCTGCCACCTTCGCACATCTTTCCAAGTATATGCAATAAGTATATAACTTCTCCATAAACATGCAGAAAAGATCGATCTCCGTCTTCTATACTTAACAAAATTCTCATTTCTCTTTTCCCTGTACTTTATCTTTCTCGTCACTTAGTCATTTTTCCGAAAATGTCTAGCTGTGTAGGTTGGCGGACTTGCGGGTTCACATTTGCACTCGTGATTTTATATCGTGACTCCAACCAATCACTTCCCCATTCCATATCTAGTCACTTCTCTGATCGAGGATTCTTGGGTAGGCAAGCTCTAGATTGCACCTCTATTGTTCCGTGACCTGCAAATAGTACCCTGACTTCCACGATATACAAATTTACAACCAAAATCACATCATACCATCTTTTGTATTACAGTCTACCTATCATTCCCTTTTTCGTGGTATACATTTTGCACTAAAAAATTTCGAGACATACAATTTCACCGTCAGGTCCGAACATCTCCCGTGGAACTATCGTCACCTCATTTTGAAGCTCGTCAATCCGCTTTCCATACTTGGCGATTTCTTCGAATTTCTTTCGCGGATCATCAGGTTGGCGAGTTCAAGAAATATCCAATTCCCAATAGTTGTTTCCTGTGCCCGTGCCCTTTGCAATTACCAATTAGAAATTATATATATGTTGTTATTTCTAAGTATGCAATTAGCAAGCATTAATTCTAAAACAGGATTTGAGGAGATCTCCCATTAATATGCATAAAACCAAAATTTCTGGATGGTTGTATTATCCCTTCTGAGTGTTTATTTCAAACATCATGGAATGTCATTTGCGCGTTGTCGGGTTGGTCTGTTCATGAAATCTTCAATCCTCGACTCTGAAAATGAGTCTAACCACCCGTTTCCCTATTCCATACTTAGCCACTTTCCTAGAATTCCACAAATATACAAACCGGCCGCTAAACTGCCCCATCATACTCTCTTCTATTTTACACGTATTGCAATAAAAAACTTCGATACATAAAATTTGATCGTCAGACACTCACCTCTCCTGAGTATCGCCGTAATCCTATTTTGAATCCTGTCTGACCGCTTTTCAGACCTTTCCATCCATTCCTTACTCTTCCCCGTCTCTGTGACCTTCGCACTTGTCTATAATAAAAAAATGTTTATATATATATATATATATATATATATTGTTTCTAAATATGCAATTAGTGACATTTAATTCTAACATCTCATCGTACATGAACCGTATATATTTCCATTGATGGGCGAAAGGCTCGAGGAGATCTCCTATTAATACACATTAAACCAAGATTTGCAGAGCGTTATATTATCCCTTTTGAGTGTTAATTTAAAAATCATGAAATGTCGTTCGCACCTCGTCGAGTTGGCACGTTCACGAAACCTCCAATCCTTAATTGCTCTTCACCATACCCACCACCTTCACACTTCTAAATATGAAATAAATAATATTTACTGCTAACAGTTCACCATACAACACCCATAGAGATTGCCATTAATCATCGAAAGGCTCGAGGAGCTTTCCCATTGATTAGCATTGAACCAACTTTTGCAGAGACTTATATTATCGCCTCCAATTGTTCATTTCAACCATCATCTGCAGCAAACAAACGTTCTCATAAACCTATGGCATCAACTCGACATTAGTTCTGTGGAGATACTATGAACATCTTCGGGCGTGAGGACCAAAACTTCTAGTGGTCCAGGGAATATTCTTATTACTCATCCCCTACCACCCAGAACGAAGTAATTTAGACCTCTGGGATTTCTTGTGCAGGTTGTGTCCCTGAAGTTTTTGACTATAAGGATTTGATCTCTTGGTGCGCCTATAAATTTATTCCAACCCAAAGAATTATTCCACTGCAGGACCACTCTTATGTTTCTTTGTCACCTCGGGTCTTCCGCCAGATGTTAAGATTGTCGGAACCAACATTGACATTCAAAGGAGAACATTCCAAGCAGTTCCTGAGAAAGAATAATAACGGGTTGGACCTCTTTCCCGAGTTCTTGGAAGACCCGATGGTATTTCCTGAAGATATCAGAAGCTTCCAGGTTAGTTCATTTAGAAATCCAGACCGGGAAATTACCAAGCTATTTAAAAGAATAACGAGATAGGACTCCACAACAACTGTTTCCTGGATGGCTCTTTGTATTGTTTATTTCACAGTCAAGGAACAAGCCATTTTTGATTGGGGCAAGCTAATTTCCCATGAAATTTGTTCCCAATTGTCAAGCTTCAAAAGGAGAAGAATTTTTGTATGTCATCCTACTTAGTTTTTGCGATAGCACATTGCTACAAGTTTCCAGAACTGTCTCTGTCCAAGGAGGTCAACTGAGAATTCGACCCAGTAATGTTCCGGTACCAGGCCTTGTGGAAGCACAAGGCTTCCCACTATTTTTATGAGGTTTTTAATGGCTTTATGCCTATTTTCAAAGTTTTGTTGCTAAGAGAAGATGCTCCCCGGATATCTGACCAGGAAACCAGATTTTTGGATAGGAAGGGGGCACTTGAATATCTAGATAATTACACTATGATAAGGATTTTTGGCTCCAGGGAAACAACCTCTCTCCTTCCATGTCACATTACAGACATAATGTTTGTTATAGAAGTAGCAAGGCAATACAACGACTGGTTGCATCTATTCCAAGAGAAGAAGAAAAAACAGTTCATTCCTCTGCCTTGGAAAGTTAGGGACTTCATGTTGAGGAATGTCAACAAAATTAACGAATTCATAGCCCATTTTAGCAACCTTAACCTAAGATATGTTGAAATCATAACAGGGTTCGACCCTAACAATTTGTTTTTTCAAAATTTACAAACACTTGGCTTCAAAAATTCTTTTTTCAAAAAACACCCGACCAAAAATAGAGACACTGGCAACAACGCTCCTGCTTCTGATGTTGGTGACCTAGACACACTACAAAGAAACACTGAATTGTACAAGCAATAGGGAAAAGACCTTGATGAGAAGAGTGTTCAATCGGTGAATAACACTCCCAAAGGTACAACATCCCGGAGCATCGCTCCAACGACCCACCACAACAACAAAGAAACTCATAGTTCTTCAAATGGAGGAGGAGATAATGACCCTCCTCACCCTAAAATTGATAGTTCTCACAAGCTTCCAGTGGATAAGAAGAGAAAAAAAAATGTGGGACAGGCGAAAGAGCCTAAAATTCAGAGTGAGAACATGGAACTTGAGCCTGATTTGGATAACGTATTCCATTACCTTGATCAGCCCAGAGATGCGATCCAGCATAGTCGTCCAATGGAAAAACCTGATACCGAAAATTTTGATGAAGATGAATCCTTCATGTTCCAGAGCGTTTGTTTTGACAACCAGTCCAAAAAATTAATTATTGAAAAAAAATATGCAAAAAATAAGAAAGGAAAATCTCGTTCAGAGGTTAACCTTGCCAAGATGCGACCGTCCCAAATCTGTCGACTTCACATAGCGACCATAGATTCTCTTTATTATTCCATTGGAGGCATTGAGGCCGAGAATGCAAGACTAAAGGACCGGTTCAAGGAATTGGAAGAAGCTTTGATTCCTATGCCATTTCTTTCCAATCCTTTGTAAATGACCATGCCTTCCACCCCTGTAGCCAAGTTAAAAGGATCCTCCAGCCTCCTCGCATCCTATAGAGGATATGTCGAGAATAATATCAAGAAAATAATGGAACTGATTACTGAGGCATGGGAAACATCACAAACCATGACTTCCCTTGGAACTAGGGCACATAATTTGCTTGAACATTTGCAGGCGGAGTTAAAAGATGAAGAACATTTCTATTTAAAAATGGTCCTTCCTTTTGGCACCATTGTCAACAACATGACAGAAACAAAAAGAAGAGAACAAGATCTCCCATCCAAAAATCAGATCGGTCAATTAAATGCACGCTGGAAAGAAAAAGTGAAGAACCTGCATCTCATTGTCTAGTCATGTGAACAAGCCATATCAAAAAAAGAAAAATTATTCACAAAGATGGCTAGAATAAACTTAGTCGGAAGGAACAACGACTTCCAAGACCCCAACTTAATCGTCAACTCCTTGCCCTTAACTAAGCAATCCTTCGTTAAACAGGGTGATATTTTTAAGGCGTTGTCTTTGAAAAAGTTTTACAACATCCTTGAATAAGGTCAAGATGACATCGAAAACTGGCTAGTCGACTCTTCGATACAGAATAAGGAAATTGACCAGGCTCTGCGTAATCTTTCTATCGACTTTAGGGAATTAAAAACTGAACTTTTCAACATAAAAATATTGAATGAGATTAACGTCGCCCCAATGAGAAGCTACATTGAAGAATGACTCAAAAGGGAATTGAAGAAGATCGACGACGAAAGACAATATGCACTTGCCATGATTCCAGTAGCCGTTGACGACATCAATGAAAAGGAATCAACAAGCAAATAGCAAAAGGGGTCATATGTACCATCACTGTAAGTCTATACTGATCACATCCTACTTTGTTTATCAACCTAGTTATTCCACCTTTTTAAATAGAAATGTCTAGCCAAAGACTGATACATTTCAATTTATTCTTTTCAGGTATTACACTCTACCGTCACCCACTTCTTCTTTCTACAGTCCCATTTCTTGTACATATTTATCTTATGGTCAGCGGAAGCCCCAATCCTAGTCTATATGACAAACACATTTAAATCTCCAAGAATTTGTAACAGACAATATTATTTTTTGATATATTTCAAATAAAAAATATTTATGTCCTCATAAATTTTTATCTTCCGCTATGCTTATGGTCCGCGCGAGCCCCAATCCTAGTCCATATGACAAATACATTTAAATTTCCAGGAATATGTAACTTTTTTGATATATTTCAAATTAAGTTGTTTTTTATCTTCTTTTATATTTATGTCATCATAAATTTTTATCTTCCACTATGCATAAACTGTATTTTCTTAATTTCAATATAAAATTTTTTTGTCCTGCCACATATAGAGACAAAATAGACACAATTTTTCAACATAGAAAAATATATTATATACTTTCAAAAAATAAATGGGTCTCTAGAGGCCACGTGTCATTTACAGCATGAATACCACCTGTGCTTCATGCTGCTTGCCATATCTCCACTACAGTTTCCATCTGCCTCCACTACTTTTTCCTATCCCTCTGCATTAATTCCCAATTCAAGCCGGCAGGGACTACGCTGACACGCCACACTTGTTTTATTAAATATTCCAACTACCTTCACATTTATATCTTTCTTTGAAGTACAACTTATGATACAACATTTTAACATTACACAACTCTTAAGACAATTAATATTTGATAGCTCAAATTGATATAAAAAGTACTTTAAATATTGTATTGAGATATTTTGAAAGACTGAGATGTGCTTTTCATATTTGGGGTTGGATAAACTTTCTATTTTTTGTTTTTTGGTATGAATCAGGTGATGTAAATCTGGACAAATTCTCTATTTTTTTTGTTTAAGTTGTATTTCTGAATGTATAAATGGATTTAGTTTGTTAAAAAATCCCTTGAACACTTCGATTATACAAACTTAGCCACTCAAATTTATAGATCCAATCATTCATCACCAAGTTTAAGATAAAATCAAATGAAAAAAATTATAAAAAAAAACTAAAAAGTATAATGTTTAGAATATGCTTATATTTTAAAGGTACGATCAAACATTTGTGAATCGAAACGTACTACCACAGATTAATTTCCATGGGTTTTTCCTTTGAGCCATGCTGGCCCACCAACAACCTTGCTGCGCCAAGCCTATCTCTTATCTATTTGTGTGTGGTGTCAATACATTGTTCATTGTCGGGAATAGGCGCATTGTATATGCTCTGCAACAACTGGACATAATATATGTATTAGAGAAAAACCGAAATGGTAGTTTCTCATCAAAAAGATTTTTTAATGGGCTTAATTAGGATCTCGTGACATCAACAAGTGTAGGATTTTTAGTGTAAAAGAGCTCTTTCTTGAATGACTAACTTTTTTGAAGTGTAAAAAGAGAGTTATAATTTGTTTTGATAATAAATAGCTTAAAATCTAAATGTTTGTTCTAAAATTTTAAGGTGCTTTGAACAATAATAGAAATAAATTCATTTCTGGAAACATAGTCAATTAGTCACGGCGTCACTAGTATTTGGAATATATATAATATTTTTTTTGCGTCATTCTACATTACCTATTGTGACTTAGTGGGAAGTGCCTTAGCATCAAATGTTGTTTAGATTACAATTGTCAACTTGTTCATACATGTCTAATATAGTGACTAGCGTGCTTGCTACCTGGACACGTTTCACTGAAAAGCTTAAAACATAGAGGTTGAGGCTGCCAATGTCTTGTCTCTGGACTCATAGGGCTATCAACAAACATTGTTAGGTTCCCTCCCTATCTCCCCTGGTTAATGGAATACATTGTTATTTAATATAGTGAGAGTCATCTTTATTAAATAATGCTCCACAAGGTAGTAGTGTGTGAAAGCAATAAATGTAAGTGGCATCATTAAAGAAGGTCCACTAGTTAATGGTTGAGGCCTCATTATGGAGGCTCACTAGGTGGTTAGGGTTTTGGTCAATTAGAAACTACATATAGTGGTATAAGCTATGTAATAGGTTTTCAAGTGAATATTATTGTATTTGAGGCTTTACTCATGTTGGAGGTTGCCCCATCCAAGAGGAAAATGAACACTGCATTTAGTTTTGAATATCAATAAAGGTTTTCCTATTGTATCTCTTTTCAATTCTGATTATGTTTATTTTCTTTCCACATCTATATTTACTTCTATCTTGCTCTGTTTATTTGATTTCCACAACTATATTCCAATTATTTTGCTCATATTCTATTTCAGCTAACAAGGAACACCAAAAATGGTATCAAAGAACTTTCTTGTGCCAACACACACTCTAGTTTTAGATACTTTTTTTAGGCTAAAGACATGTTCTAACATCTTTAAGTAACCTAGAGATATATTATTCAATGGGTAAACCTACGGTTGGGGAAGACTACATACAGAAGATACAAGAGGCATCACTTGGTTGGACACCCTTGTAACCTCTATTGGTACCCCTTTGAGTCGTATCGCACTAGATAGCACCTTTATATGGAATTTTCTTCCATCAAATCAAGGAAAACACCTTGTATTGGAGAGTTTTAGTGTTACAAATGTTAGGTTAAACTTTACTTGGTGAAAGAGTCAAAGTTGTTAGGCCGAGCATATGGTTTTGGTAGCCTGTGGTTTTTAGAGCCCATGGATTGCATATAATGAAGCCTTTAAAAGGATTAGGATACTCCATTGTAATGTGTCAAGAGTGGAGAGGTGAAGGCTCACTTGGTTGGGGCCAGGAGGTTGGTCGATTTGGTCGAGTATGGTCAAGGGAAATAATAGATCTATTATTGGTTGGTTTTTACCATAAGGTTTTTCTAGGATAAATCTCGTGTGATTTATGTGTACATGTTCTTGTGTTTTTGGTATTTTTTTTCTCTCTCGCACTTTTTATTTCCTAACAATTGGTATAAGAGTGAGACAAACTTGGACTCTCTATCAAGAGTGGTTTGATGAAGGAAATGATAAGGAGGTGAATGTTGGTCTGCTAAGCCATTAGAGAGTTCGACCTTTGGTTGTTGTCATAAAGAGAAAGATGAAATCCAAGAAAGGTCACATGAAAAGGAGAAAGGTTGAGAAGTTAGTCCAAGAAGAGAAAAAAAATGAGCGGATCAAGACCAATAAAGAGAATAATGCACATGAAGTGTTTGACTGAATGCCTCAACAAGATGATCATGGATCGTTATGATGGTTTTTCATAGCCATGAGGCTTGGTCAAGATGTGCGAAGGAGAGGGATGACGACATAAGTGTCAAGATAACAACAATGAAAAAAAACTTAATGGAGTTGAATGTAAATGGGCATACGACTGTAAGACCTGATGGCATGCGTACCCCAGGTTTGGAATTTTCATTGGTAAAGTCTAAACATAGACGTAGGTGATAGGGGGGAGCATGCATGATTCCTAGATACCCTGACTTTGAGGGAGGTTTGGCTAGATTTGGTCATGGGAAACCCCAAGTCAAGTTTAAAGGGGGGAATGTTAGGTTAAACTTGACTCAATGAAAGAGTCAAAGTTGTTAGGTCAACAATGGTGGTTTCATGTACATGGTTTTAATAGCTCGTGGTTTTAGAGCCTGTGGATTACATGAAAAAATCCTTTAAAAGGATGGTGATACTCCATTGCAAATGTGTCTAGATTTGAGTGATGAAGGCTCAATTGGTCGGGGCCAAGAGTTTGGTCGGTTTCGTTGGGTTTGGCCAAGGGTAATAATAGATCTATTGTTGGTTTTTCTTTTTTCGTAAGGGTTTTCCAAGGTAAATATCGTGTGATTTATGTGTGTTGTTGCTATGCTATTGTTATTTTTATCTCTCCCATGTTTTTATTTCCTAATAACTGTTTTAGAGAAAGATTTTGGCTTCAGGGGGATGCCTTTGCTGCAAAGAAAGATGTTGAAGAAAGATGGAGTGCCTCGTCCATTGGACCCAAGTGTTTAGCAATAATTCATTGATTTTATCTTCTCCGCTCAAGTTTGGGGATTTCAAGGGGGCCTTTTGCTAAAATTTACTATGTGAAATGAACATGGGTGAGAGCAATTACAGGAGCTAGAGCTATATATGACCAAAGATTTTGGTAGCACGAAGAGAGAAATGGATGTGTTAGGGTGAGAGGATGGCAGCATAAGTGTCAAGATAGTAACACTGATAAAATATTTATTATAATGGAGTTGAAAATGTTTATTGCATGCAAATGGGCATATGGCTGTAAGACCTAGTTAGGAATGTGTACCCTTGGTATAGGTGATGGGGGGGACATGTTGTATTCCTAGGTACACTAGTTATAAACTTTGAGGGGGGTAGGGACAAGAGGTGAGCGATGAAAACTCACTTATTGATTTGGATGGATTTGGTCAAGGAAAACCCCAAGTCGAGTTTAAAGGGGGGATGTTATGTTAAAATTGACTCGGTGAAAGAGTCAAAGTTGTTAGGTCAACAGTGGTGGTTTCAAGCACATTCTTTTGGTAGCGTGTGGTTTTTAGAGCCCATGGATTGCATGTAATGAAGCCTTTAAAAGGATTATAATACTTCACTATAATGTGTCAAGAGCTGAGCGGTGAAGGCTCACTTGGCTGAGGCTAGGAGTTTGGTTGGCTAAGCCGGGTTTGACCAAGGGGAATAATATATCTATTGTTAGTTTGTTTTTCTGATAAGGGTTTCTAGGATAAATCTCGTGTGATTTATGTGTGCATTTTGCTATGTAATTCTCATTTTTATCTCTCTCACATTTTCATTTCCTAATAAAAACAATATTAGGCAAAATTTTCAAAAAAGCCTCCACTACAACCTCCGCTATTAACAGATGAAAAAAGTTGGGCAGGAAAATGTTTTATTTTTCGATGCTCATATTGATAACATGCACCAATGTGTGTTCATGTAACATGAACCAATTAATACATAAAATTAAAATCATCGGTGCTCGTATAATTATTACGCACTGATTCCGTCTTTATTTTATATATGTCGCACCGATGCTCGTATAAATATTACACAATGAGTTTTTCTTTTTTTGTTTTATGGCACATCGGTGCTCATATAATTTGTACGCATTGATTCCTATATTACCAAGTACACCAGAGGGAAGTGAAATTTTGAACATTTGAGGTGAGATGGTAGTGTCATTCTTTGTTACTAAGCATTGGTACATATATTATATGTAAAGTATCAATTGTATTGTATTTATGTGCACCGTAGTATTTTGAAATGATAAATATAATCAATGTTTTTTGACAATTTTTAGCATCGATGTAGCAATGTAATTAATAGGCACTGATGCATATGACTCATAAAAAAACATCGGTGTCTATTTTATGGCACTCACCATTTAGTGAGTTCAAAAAATACAATGCACCGATATGTATACATTTTAATTAATTATTTTTTTTGCAAATTTTCAATTAGTCATCTCAAAATCAAATATTTTGTATACTAATATTGATTTTTATATTTTTGTTATTCCATTTTGTTATAATGATTGCAGTAATGTGTTGTCCAACATATTGCACCTTTGTTATTTGTAACAATGTAAATCATCCATATATTAATTAATCAACAATGCAAAATTTTACAACATTAGACGATGCAATAAAATGATAAACCCATTTTATTATATATTAATAAGAGACCCTTAAGTAAGGCTGAAAACGTAAGTACTCAAAAACTTTGTTATCAACCCCTTTCTTCCTCATCATCGTGTTTTATGTGCTGAATGGGTTCCATTTTTTTTTTTCTTTTTTGCAATAAATCAATTGAAAACTATTATTTCATGTTATAATTAAATTTGATGTACATAAAATAATAAATCAATGATCACATACCTCTAATGCATGTTGTTGTTGGGATGAATCCTCCCGCGATGAAATTATGTTCATTTCTTTTACCACCTCTTTGTACACTTTTTTAGACATCCCTACCGACATGTATTGGTTTTCCCCTCATTTGTCCCTTGGGATTTGCATCTTTCTGAAAAATGAAAAGCACAATAATTTATTTTTTTAAATCAAAATGAAAGTAAATATAGCAAACAAAATTAATTTGGTAATTTTTAGGACATATTATAGAAAAACATGTTTAGTAATAATACTTTTTAAATGATTCATTTTTGTTATTGTAGGTTTTTTCTATTGCAAGTCTCACGGGTCTTGTTGACCATTGCTTCGAAAATACTTC
>SNQJ01S0096366.1:69327-86936 GCA_010110895.2 Picea sitchensis | reverse complement strand
TCCAAATCTGATGATGAACACCTGCGACACCTTAGACGAGTCTTCGAGAAATGTAGAAGGTTTGGGATTTCATTAAATCCTAAGAAGTGTCTCTTTGGGTTAGAAGAAGGTAAACTGCTGGGACACATCATCTCTAAAGATGGGATCAGAATTGACCCCAGCAGAATAGAGGCCATACTAAAATTAGAACACCCAAGAAACCTCAAATAATTACAGTCTTTTATTGGACAAATTAACTTTCTACGAAGATTCATTCCCAATCTGGCCGAACTCCTCCGAAACATTACAAACATGCTTAAAAAGGACACAAAAATAAAATGGGACTCTGAGTCTAGACAATCCTTCGAACAAGTCAAACGAGCACTCACAGAGGCCCCAGTTCTGATCAGTCCTGATTTCACTAAAGATTTTTATCTTTTTTCTTTCACCTCTGAACATACTATAGCAGCAGTACTATTGCAGAAGAACAGTGAAGGGCACGAACATCCCATAGCTTTCTTCAGCAAAGCTTTAAGAGATGCTGCCCTGAACTACAAAATCATGGAGAAGCAAGCTTTTGCTTTGGTAAAAGCCATAAAGGACTTCAGGGTCTACATTCTCCATTCTCACACCATAGCTTATGTTCTAAAAACGGTAGTAAAGGATATCTTGACACAAGACCACCCTGATGGGAGAAGGGGAAAATGGATTGCAGTTATTCTAGAATATGACATAGAGATTAAGCCCACAAAACTAATCAAAGGCCAAGGCCTTGCTAAATTGATGGCTGAATCTAACTTCCAGGCTCTTGACATAAATTTTCTAGATGTGGCAGATGAATAGGGCGAGATGGCGACTCCAAACGTTAGAGAGGTATTTCTAAACTCTCCATGGTATGCAGACCTAATATTCGTACTACAAAATTTACAAGCTCCCCCTGGTTTAACTAAGACTAAAGCTATATTTTTAAAGTTGAAGGCATTAAAATTCTATATTCTAGAAGGAAATTTGTATTGGAAAGACCCTGCAGGTATCCTTTTAAATTGTTTACTTAAAGATGAAGCTGATAAAGTGTTGCAGGAGTTTCACGCAGGAGAATGTGGTGGCCATTTAAACTGGAAGGTCACAGCCAACAAAATACTCAGAGCTAGATTTTACTGGCCCACCCTGTTCACAGATGTGCATCAGAAAGTAACAACATGTCACCAGTGTCAATTATTTGAGGGTAAAAGGAAACTCCTTCCTCTACCTCTTAAACCAATTTCAGTAGAGGCTCCTTTCCAGCAATGGGGACTCGATTTCATTGGAGAAATACACCCTCCCTCTTCAGGCCAACATAGGTGGATTCTTACTGTCGTTGATTATTTTACCAAATGGATCGAGGCAGTACCAAGAAAGCAAGCCACTGACTCTGTTATTATCAAATTTCTTGAAAATAATATTTTGTCTCATTTTGGTTGTCCTAGAAAGATTATTACTGACAATGCAGCTGCCTTTCGGTCAAAGAAGCTCATAGAATTCTACAACCGTTACCACATCGGCTTGGGGCATTCCACAACCTACTACCCTCAGGGGAATGGGTTGGCAGAGTCCTCAAACAAAACTTTGGTAAATATCATCAAGAAAACATTGCAGGAGAACAAAAATTCATGGCATGATAAGTTGGTTTTTGCTTTATGGGCAGATAGACTGACCACCAAAAGGTCAATTGGTATGTCACCATACCAGCCGGTCTATGGTACCGAGGCTGTTTTCCCAACTTCTTTGGGAGTCCCTATCATGAAGTTACTTCAGGAGATACAAGCTGAGCCAAATGACTCCCAGAGATGAATCGATTAGATGATTCATCTGCAACAGACTAGAGAGGATGTTTTCAACAAAACACAGGTCATCCAGAACATCAAGAAGATCTTTGACAAACGAACCAAGGAGGATGATTTTGAACTGGGAGACCTGGTGTTGAGATGGGATGCCAGGAACAAGGACAAGGGAAAGCATGGGAAATTTGACAATTTGTGGACAGGGCCCTACATGATCCAAGCGTTCAGAGGAAACAATGCTTTCTTGCTAAACAATGTCGATGGGTCAGATCTGCCAAGAGCACCTGTGAATGGCAGAATGATGAAACATTATGTCCCACCTCAGTAAGAGATTTGAAGAACTCACTCTCCATTGTACATACCAGTTTTAATTTTCAGTCTTTACTTGCATTTTCTGAATGAGGAACATTGGTTAGTTGGTTGAAGCCTGAAGAGAAGGCCCTAAGCTGCTGATCACTATTTTTCAAAATTTTCCTTAGAATAAGACCAATGAAGGCTACTAGACAGATATGTTCAGAGTAATAGGAGATTGGATTCTTGGCACTTAACAGGGCAAGTACCATCCCCAGGTGGAGCCGCTGTTATCACCCCATAAATTATGGGAATCAACTTATGACTTGGATATTATGGATATTATCTATATCTAGTGTTTTTATTGGCAACTGATTTTTCATTTTACAAAAAAGAGAAAGAAAAAAGAAAAGAAAAAGAAAAAAGAAAAAGAAAAGAAAAAGAAAAGAGGGCATAAAAGAATTGAAACAAAAGCCCCATGCAATAATAGTAACTTGGTCATACCTTTCAAGCATGATCAAGTTCTTTTAAATTTTCATTGTTGATAGATTAGTGAATAAATTTGACTAGACTGTCTAATCCTGGTCAGATAGCCCTTAGGTAGAGTAATTTCTTAACCCAACAGTTTAGTTTGGGTTAGTTTCCCTAGGAAGATAGGATTAGCATGTAGGTTAGTTGTTTCATTTGTTTCACCCCCCCATGAAAAAAGATTAATAAAGATGTTACACCATGTCCCAAATGCCTAAGATTAGTTTGTTCGAAACCCCATGGTGGTATCTCTTTGAAATTTGAAGAAAAACCCATAAAATGCTTTATCCTAAGTTTTTCCCCAAGCTCATATTTCTTCGCTCATGATTTATGTTACATTCCCTTTCCAATGGTCGGATCATGGCGCTTCAAATCAGCGACTCCTTGAGCATTAGGACCCCAGTGTGCGCTTTTTAATCAAAGTCCCGAATCGATGATATATATACTGAATCTGGGCCGGTCCAGGAAAAGAGCCACGTGAATCCTGACCCACATTGGATTTGGACCCAGCTGGTCACGCGGAGGAATCTGAGAGTAATGTGTCTGAGTCGCAGAATCTGGACGACCAGGCTCATAGCTTAAATCTATGGTTCTACATTGAATTAGGACCCCCCTCAGATTCGCAGCATTTTAATGGAGGGGTTTCGAGAATGAGGATAAGCTAAGGTCTGCGGCCAGGAAATAAGTGCGTAGATCTATGGCTCATAATGGATTTGGACCCCTAGTGTTACGCCTTTAACGAAGAGTCGGAATGAATATTCCTTTGTGAGGCCCTTATTCTGGTGGCATTGTTCTATTGGTCAGTCCTATCCCCCACATGTATCTAACGGCCAAGAATTACCTCATGGATGTCATCCTCCTTGATCCCACTTGTTCCACTTGCTCCGGAGTTAGTCACATCCCATAACTTGCTATGGAGTCTCGATTTATTAAATTACCTAAATTCCCTCACTCATGAATAGCCCTTTGGTGACTTTTTACCTCCAATCCTGACCTCCACGTCACTTATCCATTATACTTTGGCCATAGTCATCACAGCAGCTCATCCCAGAGTGGCGTTGTCCATTAATAATTGCATAATATACCCGTTGTCATGCTGACCATTTTACCGCGTCCAACCGACCCAGTTTTAAATAAAATTACCGTTTCCCTCTTCATGCACTATTCATCCTTCGCACCAAAAATTTTTACTCTTACGCCTCCATCACTTTTCCACCACCTTCATCCACAACCAGTCAACCCCACTAACATATTGTTTATTTGTAGGTATAGTTTTTGAAATGGTGTCAAAGCCAAGACAAACAGAAGCATAAGAGAATCTTTTCTTCCTCCTCACATGCAAACAGATAAAATTCCTTAGTCGATAGTCGATTGATCCTTGAGATACCATTTGTGACTTAGGCTTTTAGGATCTTCATTCATGGCTTTCGGAGGTGTTCTTAGACGAGTGATGAAATTGGACTCTGGGAGTCCAATTTTTCCCACTGTATCTCTGATTCATCATTTCCCGAATTCACCCTCAAATGCCAGCCCATTACATCCCCGACCATAAATCCATCGTTTCTTCATCAGGGGATGTCCTCTTCTTCATCACCCACGAGAAGATATTGGCGGATAGTCTGAATACCAGTGTTGAATCTGCGTCCCCATTCAATTTAAAAATCCTCCTTTGAGTTATATCAAAAATGACTTTCCCTCAGAGAGCTCAGATATTTGAGCTTTCCTCCCCACTTCCACTCCTCTCCCTTCCACCAATCCCACATACCCTTCTTCCATGTTCTCCACCAAAATCAAATACATTTCTTCCACAGTAGTACCTGCTTGGCTACTGTTTCGATCAATGGGTAGATGAGCCCATCTGGGTTTCGTCCATTTTTCTCAAATGATGAAAATCCAACCACTCAATTCGACTACAACACCTTCTTGGACTATAATATTCATGAATAATTCATGAATTTCGGCCTGAGAGGGATGTTGTGGATATTCTTCCATCTTGGCGTACATGTTCGTTTACTTACAAGCTGACAGATTCAGTTTCTCCATCCAGAAGATGGATGCACGGATGGAAGGCTGACCGATCCGCAGGCATAGGCTTCTCTCACGAAGAAGTGTAACTTCTGTGAATCGACTTCAAAGCCTTCGTGATCAGTTTACCACCCGATGGTAGGCATCTTGAGAGTGGGAGCTGAGCCATGGAAATAAATGATGAAGTCGGAGAATCCTGCTGACTCTCGGGACAATGTAAAGGCAGGCTGAGTACGCTACGGAACTATACCCGAAATCTGAGTTTTCGGTTGCGATTTGGCACCATACAAGCTACCTCAATACGTCTCGGTAAGGATCTTTGCCTTAGAATATATTAACAAATAATGAATTAGGATGACATTCATTTTGTTTCCTTGAAAAGAAACAACAATTGAGAATCAAAGGGAAGATAGGTTCTTTTATCTACCTTCAATAGTAGAGTCTCTTGAGGGAGGAAGCGGTGAATGTTAAAGGAGATGAAATTCTTGACAAGTTTCACATGGCACTACGATCCATATGGGATCATCTCGAAATAATTATGAAAAATAGAATGTCCCATATGCTCATAGGTCAAGCGAGAGATTGAGAAATTTGCAAATCAAATAGTTTGGATGCCAGATGCTTTGATGGACGTGGAATAGCCAGTTGAAGTAGAACAGCAGGTGCCCCCGACGAGTGTACCTCACTACCATCTCGGGTCCCCAAGGAAAGAGCACCAGAGTCGTGGAGTCTCTGTAATAGAATGTCGTGAAGAGTTCGATTCACACCCAAAGTCAAAGAAACGGTTTCAGCGTCGGTAGCGGTGGAACAAAATACAGAGCTACCACAGTAAGTACCACAGGGGTCAAGCCGGTCATGCCACCTTTCGGTTCGAGCTAGCATAAGGAAATCACAAAAGATATACCAAAGAAATCCATAGATTCTCCCCTTGATACTCATCAAAGCAAGCCGTGGGCATTTTAAATGAATTGATCCAAGAAGAAGAACAGACCCTCACTACAGCAACACTTCGCCCAGGTTTGGGCAGGTCTTCCCGCAGCTCAACGCATGGGCTTCTTTATTTTGACACGAAGGGTAGAATGCATATGGCTTATCTAAAAGCACAGGTACCGGATCCCAAAGTAATCCGGATTACAAAGGGGCCACTTTGAGTTCAAAGAAAGATGTACATCCGGCAGTTAGATGGATGCATAAACAAGCAGACATGGGAGATGGTTTTTCACAAATTGGCACATGCTTCGTCTTCCACAGCAAGACTCTAGGTGTCATTGAACAACATTTCGAGCCTTGACTTAAACTAGAAAATATATCATCTTTTGCTAAAGACAATAGAATCAAGACTTTGGAAGAAACGGTCCTCAAGATCTGTTACGATCCTTCAAATGTGAAGGTTGTTGAAGAGATGATTAAAAAAATATTGACATTGCATCCTTAAGAAAACAACTAAAGCTCCCACCCACAAAGGACTCACAGGCAAAGGAGATAGCCCGAGGAAAAAGAAGGTGAAAGGGATTAGATGCTAAAGTTACTCATGGAAGAGAATGCTCAGCTAAAGATGGAGAATTTTGAGATGGAGAGGCGCTAAAGGAGAAGCTGACTGAAATGATAAAGCATTCCATTGAGTTCTATCCCAATTGCGGGGTTGAGCATAGCAGTGTGATCATTCCACATCTGCAACATTAAGTCACTACCCGAGAAGGAACCATGAGACCTTGCGAGTCTATGGAGAGGATGAACCTGGAAGAGTTAGAAATCAGTAGGCTTAAGAAGTGGAGAACCTCCAGAGCTCAAAACTTCTTTCCAGACAAGCCTATCTAAGAAAAGTAGGTGAGATAGACAACCGTCGAGAGAAAATTCTGTGGCCGACTCAAAAGCGGAACAATGTGAGGAAGACTTTGGCTGAGGTGAAAGAGATTGTATGGACTGATATTACCAAGTCTATAAATGAAATCGTAATGTTTCAAATAATGTTTGAACAAAATGAGTTGTGAGGAGAAGCAATGATTGAGAAAAATCGGAGAGAATTTTGGGAGACATGCCGGCACACAAGCAAAATGAGATCATCAGGTTCTGAATTCAAGACGGAGAGGAATAGAAAGAACTAAGATTGAGGACAAAACAAAAGAAACTATCTTGGAGGTTAAAGGTTTAATGAGGGTCTAATGCTTGACTTGAGGAAAAGGTTCATGTCATGGATCAAGGAGTACAATTTTTTTTCAATAAGATAGATGTTCTCAAAAGAAGGGCCTACCAGGTCTTAAGGTCATTAATGACAAACTAATGACAAACTAATGACACTCACTGAAGAGGTTATTTGAAGTATCAAGGCAGGTTCTAAGTTTGTAGGGATATAAGGGAGCATCATAGGGAAAGAATTCATGGATGCCCTGCTGAGTTGGATATTAGTATCCAACCACGAGGTCGTATATTCATCATCAAACCTACATTTACTAAATATCTGGACATGGATGAAGTGTATGGAGATTACTTAAAGTCACAGAGCCAAAAGTCATCTCAGAGGGGAAGAACTTTGTGATCTACTAGATTAGCAGAGATGGTGTCACTATCGATCCCTTGTCCGGTCGAGAAGAAAGTTGCGAAGGCACCTAAGCCAATAGCTACCCATAAATTTTTGCATGTAAGTTATCTTGAGTCAACAAGCAGTTTTTGATTAGTTAAAATAGTTAGACTAAAAATAGAATGAGCACGTCACGATCAGTTATGACGGGAACGTTTGTAATCTGAATTATAAATACTTCAACTCTCAGTATTGAGGGTTGTTGATTAGCATACCTATATAAATGTAATATTTTTGAAAGATCGACCATTAATAAAGAGGAAACACTTCACAGGATTCTTGCGTGTATTCACTGGTGACGTATTTCTCTTAGTTGAATGTTTTCTTGCTTTGTATATAATGTTTTACGACTAATCTTTAAAAATGGCATTATGTTGCAGGATTTATTTCAGATACCCATTTTCCGACTTTAAATATTTAAATGTTTGCTCTTCTAAGGTTTTCAATTAAAGAATTCTTAGCGCTTCTTAGTTGAATGATCTTTCTCACCTTTTCTTAAATCATCATTTAAATTATTAAAAGATCCAGTGAGTGTGTTATCTTGACTTGTGAAGGATTTCTTCAGCTTTTTGGTTGTGTCTCAGATTTCATTATTTTCAGACCCCATAGCCCAATGGATGGTATAAAAGCTGTCTCAACCAATTTATAAACCCTTTTCACAACAAAACATACTTGTTCCTTTTACTAGCCTAATATGAATTAAAACAAAGCTAAATCATATAGAATCCCTCTCTCATTTTGGAAGGATAGATCCCGACTTCATGATTTGGATAAAGTTACCTTTGTGGATTCCTTCTTTGTCAACCTCTTGAAAATTCCTGAGTGCTAACACGGTGTCATGTATGGTGCAATTTAGGGTTATAATGATTTCCCCTAATGTGTGGTCGGAGGAGCATTTGATGGCCCAAATACATTACAAAATATTCACCAACATATGAAGAAATTTGAGATGAGATGCAATTGGGTGCCTTGTAACCAAACAATTCTTGCCAAAAATTGCTTGTGAAAGTTGGGTCACGATCAAATGAAATAGAGTCTGGAAAGCATACCATGAAGCTTGAAGACACAGTCCATGAAAATTTGAACCCACTGTGGATACAATAAATGGGTGGTGAAGAGGCTGTGAAATAGACATACTTGGAAAGGTGATCCACAACCACCATTATATTCAGTTTATTCCCGATTTGGTAAGCCCGGTAATAAAGTCCATAGAGATATCCTTCCAAATAGTAGGGAGGTGGAGTGGTTATGGTATGAAGTGTGACCAAAGATTTGGCTGTTTCTCCCTTGTGCATTGACACACCTCATTCAACAACAAATTCTGAATGTCCTTGTTTCATACCATCCCGAGGAAAAAAGAATCATTGACCTTGTCATGGGTTTTGGTGAACCCGGAGTTCTTTGTTGTGGGTGTAGCATGAAGTTGAGAAAGTAATGTGGGTTTAAGTTGGATGTTTGCCAGCCTAAGCTTGACCTTTATGTGAAGCCTAGATCACGGAGCCAAAAAGTACCACAGGGCTGGGCCTTCAGTCTTCAATTGTTGTATAAGATTTGAACTTTTGGGATCTTGAAGCCATTCTGGGCGCATACAACTTAGGGAAACCAATCAGTCTGATGAAGGGAAAGAAAAAGGGATCTTTCTTATTCATATTTTTGGGATAGTGCATATACATTGTCTGCCTTCTTGTAAGTGATCTCATAACCATATCCAAAGTTAGTCACCCATTTTTGTTACTCACAGGAGGAAATGCATTGTTCAGAAAGTACCCGGGG
Organism: Picea sitchensis; assembly: GCA_010110895.2. Classification (NCBI taxonomy): domain Eukaryota; kingdom Viridiplantae; phylum Streptophyta; class Pinopsida; order Pinales; family Pinaceae; genus Picea; species Picea sitchensis. The sequence goes on along the minus strand of SNQJ01S0096366.1, from coordinate 77,942 downwards.
CTTTGATGAGGTGGAGTGTAATTTGGAAGAATTTCCCCAAAGAGATAAGGATGCCACATCTCAACGGCATGGAGAATAGCTAGCATTTCCTTTTCATAAATGGGTTTTCCCAGTTCCTTTCGGACAATTGCTTTTACGGTGAAGGCCAAAGGTCGACCCTCTTTTTTATAAGGACAAGCCTTTATTAGGTTTCCACAGGCATCACATTACAACACAAAGATCTTTGTGAAACAGGGAAGGGCGGAAGCGGATTTGTGCACATGGCCATATTCAAAGGTTGAAAAGCTTGAGGTAATTTTGGAGTCAAATGAAAGAGTTTTTTAGGAGAAGTGGGAAGTGCATGATGTCTTTACGTCGGTTTCTTCTTCAAACTAGATAATACCTGTTAGGCCCAAAAATCCCTCCAAGCTTTTGAGAGTCTTTGGGTCTTGGCTAGTCTTGTATAGCTTCAATCTTTTCGGGTCCACCACGATGCCATCCTTGCCCACCGAGATGACCCAAGTATTCTACCCAAAGGGCACCAAAAAGAACATTTAGGCTGTTCGGAAAAATTGGTGCTAAGAAGAGTAGATGGAGGACTTGATCCAAGGAAAAATTGGTGCTAAGAGAGTAGATGGAGGACTTGATCCACATGAGTAAGATGGTCTAGCCAGGTTTTACTATAGATGAGGATATCATCAAAGAAAAATAGGACAAAATGACGGAGAAAGGGATGAAAGACATGATTCATGAGGCTTTGGAAGGTGGAGGGGGCATTACACAGGCCAAAGGGCATGACCAAAAACTCATAGTGGCCCTCATGAGTTCAAAAGGCCATCTTGGGGATGTCTTCCTCTTTCATACGTATTTGGTGATAGCCCGAGTGAAGATCAAGTTTAGTAAAGAATTGGGCTCCACTCAATTCATCCAGGAGGTCATCAATGACAGGAATGGGAAATTTATCTTTAATGGTTAGTTTATTGAGGGCACGAAAGTCAGGACACATTCTCCAAGAACATTCTTTCTTCAGGACCATGAAAACTGCAGAAGAGTAAGTGCTCGTACTAGGACACATAATTCCTGCAGTAAGGAGTTCTTGGACCATTTTCTCAATTTCATTTTTTTGTGAAAAGGGGTGGCGATACAAACAGATATTGGGAGGAAGGCTTCCTGGTACCAGGGGAATGGAATGATCATGAACACCACGGAAAGGAGGGAGTCCTTGGGGAGTGGAAAATACCATTTGATGTTTAGAAAGGAGAGCTTGGAGGTCTTGCGGCACCGAGGGTGTCTCTGTTGCTTGTATGGCATGGAGTTGGGAAATGACACCAGAGTGACCTTTTTTGAGCATCTTTTCCATACGATGGGAACTAATGACCTCAGGTGAACCAGTAGTGATGCCTTGGAATTTATATTGGTGGCCTTCCTGGTCAAATTGCATGGTTAAGTCCTTAAAATCCATGAGAATGGGACCCAAGGTTCTGAGCTAGTCTGCACCCAACACATTGTCACAACTGCCCATGTCGATAACAAACATATGGGATTTGAGGTGGTAGTCACTGATTTGGAGACACACATTTTCACAACACCCTCCACATTTCATGGAACCACCATTGGCAATCATAATTTGGAAATTGTTGACAGCATGGATGTAGCAATGTGTTTCTTGGGCAATGCAGCAATGAATAAAATTATGGGTACTTCCACTATCAACCAGAATGATGACCTTTCGATGCTTGATGTAACTAATTAACTTGAGGGTTTGGGGGGCGGAGAAGCCAGTGAGAGCATTGAGGGAAATGACCGGTTCTACTTCGGGAGGGTCGGAGGGAGGGGTTATGTCAGTGATTTCAGGTGACTCAGGAACAATGGGAGTTTCAACATCCTCTTCCAAAATATCCTCAGAGATGGCCATAAAAATATTTTGTTCTTTACATTTGTGGCCTGGGAAATATTTGTCATCATAATTATAACAAAGGTCTTTGAGTTGGCATTCAACCATTTCAGCCCTGGTCAATTTTTGGATCTTTAATGGGGTGGAGGGAGTAGTGATATTTATGGGTTTAGGGCGAGGGATAAAGGAAGGTTTACGGGTTTGAGAGGATACAACTTGTTGTGCTTCTTTAGCTTTTTTAGTATCCTCCACCCAACTCGAGGGTCAAGCCATGAGGACATGGGCCCGAATCTCCTCCTTAAGGCCACTGATAAAACACTCTCGAAAGAAAGAATCGGTCATGCCCTCTGCTCGAAAAGCCAGGCGCTCAAATGTAGTTATGAAGTCTTCGACTGTTCCTGATTGTTTCAATTTTGTCAAACGACCCAAATGGTTGGTGTGAGTGTCAAAGAGTTCATAAATCTCAGTCACAAATTGGGTCCAAGCAATATACCCTTGACGAGAAGTTTTTCTCCATTGCCACCATTGCCAACGTTCTTGATCTAGATGGAGAACACCATACCGAAGTTTGGCCAAGTCATCTGTAATTTCGTATAAAGAGAAATACTGTTCCATTTGGGTGACCCAACCAGTGGGGTCCGAGCCATCAAATTTGGTTACATCCACCTGCGGAAGGCGTATGTCACATTGAAAGTGATGGGGCTGAAAGGTATGGGAGTGGGATGAAGTTTCACCTTCAGTCTTCGGATTTGCGTAAGAAAAAGGGTCATTAGTAGGGATATTTAGTTTGGTGCAGAGTGATGCAAAGACAGATTCAAGCTGGGTGGTCAGTTCTTGTTTGAATTCCTCCATTTCGGACTGCACAGATGCATTTATGGTTGTATTGATGGATGTATCTCGGGAGGCAATAGTAGCACTGAGTTGTTTCACTTCTTTTTGGGTCTCGAGGAAACTAGATTGCAAGGTGTTGAAGCGAGACTCTAGTTCTTGGCTATGGGTATGGGCCATGAGGATGGGTGAACTGAAAAGGTGCAAGCGGGGTCAATTTTTTTTTTTTTGCCGAAAAATGATATGGATGACTACGATAAGGGAGAAGAGATGAATCCAATGGAATAGGTCTCANAATGGTGAAAAAATTTCCAGACTTTTTTTTATTTTTTTTACACCTGCGGAGTTATACCCCAGTCTGAAGAATACTGCAGCGATGGAATCCCCAAATTCTTAACCAGAAGAAGTGTGTATTTACTTGGCAACCCGAACACAGTTGCACAGCAATAGATCTTGTCGGTTTTAATTTTTTTATGTTTCTGTCCCCCAAGGGTTAGGTATTCAAGGGTTCTACAGAGAAGGGTTTGCCCTGTGCTATAGCTCTTTGATATACATGCAGGGTCCAACAATAGTACTCAGGCCACTATCTCAGGGCACTAACTAAGGAGGATAGACTGTACTGTTAGCCGCACTACTCGACTACCCAGGTACTAGTGATTATATTCCCGAGTGCTGTTCTCGATGACACTATAGTAGTCTGATGACCGATAGGTTTATATAAAGAGGGCTTCAGGAAATCTAGGCTGATCCGTAGACAGGTGCTGTTTGATGCGCTACCACTTGAAGGGGTACCAACAGGGGTTACAAGGGTGGCCAACAGATGTGCGCTTAAGAACCACTTGTATTTCCTGCGTGTATGAATCCCTCAACTAGGGGTTTATGTGCGTAATGACAGATCTCTACGGCTTAAAGACATCGGAATACGTCTCTACCAAGAAAATAAGCAATAACGTGAAAGATTCCTTACCTAGTTCAAGCATTAACAAGATAAACTCCTTTTAACAAAAAAAATCCACCATAAAAGTAATAAATAGCCTCCAAGAAAGATAGCGCCTTACTTCTTCATCTAATAGCCAAATAAAAACATAGAAAGGGATAGTAGCAAGAGATATAGACAAAATTGCCCAAGTAGGGTGCAAATTTCAGCCAAGAATCCTCTCCAAGATGGGAGAGGTATTTTGTAAAAATGAAATAAAATGATCTCTATTTATACAAATCCTACTACAAGTGTTTGTCCACTTAATTTTAGGATAAAACACAAAGTAAGGGGAAAACAACCCTTACCTTTCCCCTTTACAATACAAAATTCAAATTTAACCCTAAAATGCACATAAGAAACCCTAAAGAAGCATGACGCCACCCCTTTAGGGCAACGTTTTGGCACCTTTAGCAAATTGTTGAGCTTGGAGATGAAACGTTGGACCTCCAAAGGCCTACCTCTCAAGTGATAGGGTCCTCAAGGTCCCCCTCTCCATCCAAATATGCCAAGTGTCAAGCAACAACACCACCACCACAAGCCCTAGCCCTAGGGTGACATCAACCTCCTCAAAAGTGATGTTTTAGCCTCAAGAGAAAATCGTTGGGTTGGCTAAGGGTTGGGTTATGTCTTCCATGGTATCTACTGAGGTCTCTAAAGGATATCATCATCATTTGGTATGCAGAACATGGTATCCAACTTGTGTGCTTCAAGTCCCAAGGAATCCCAAGCTAGGCTTGTTCTTCCAAATCTGTCCACCAACTAGGTCCCGCAAAGAGAATGAATGCGCCCTCCAAGGATATCTATTCAAATGCATTATGATAAGTAAATCAAACCAATAAAAGAGCCATCTAATCATGTACATCCAAACTACCTCATCAGAATAAATGTGCTCAAAGCACCTATGCAATTTTCCAAGTTTAGGCATGGGAGGGTTGACAAAACTACCTATTGGGTGAATCATACATCAAGTTTAAGAGTGTTTCCCAAGTGGACCCCTCTCTAAGACATGTGGAAATAGTGACATGGATGGGGGAAAGACTCTTGGGCATGGGGTTCATGACATACAAGGGACTGAAATATCTCATTTATGGGTGTCTTTGTAGAGGGTGTGTTACACCTTCGTTTTCAATGCAACATTTTTCCAAGCCCATTTATTGACTTTTGTTCCTGTTTGATGTTTCCAAGTTGGGGATTCTACCTAACCATGAGAAAAAAATCCCACCTTGACTCTACCTTGGTCACACGATGCTTCCCCAAGTTGAATTCATGTGTGGGGCCTCTACCTAGGCATAAAAAACAGTGCCCACATATGCTCCACCTTGGTTGGCATTTTTCATTAGTTATTTTTACAGGTCCCATCAATTTCTTATGAGATACATTTCATTGTCCTTGGTATCCCTAGGTGATCATATAGAAGGTTCATGATTGGATTTTATCTTTTTCCAACTACAAGCCTCTAGGCCTTCAACCCCTTCTTCCCATGAAATGAGGAACAATCCCTTCTTGCGTCAATGCACTCGAAAATCCCAAAAGGTAAGGAGATGAGGGGATGAAGTGTGGAAAGTGACAAGTATGATCAGGAATGACATGATGACTTGTCAAGAGTACCTACCAGTAGTAAACATATCCCCAAGGGTGACCCACTTACTAGGGTGCAATTTCAACCATCGAAGTGAAACAAGGAAAAGAGCATAATGTCCAAGCATACATTACATAATCAAAATCAATTTAAAATGCACAAACTCAAATGCCTCAAATATTGAAATGAAACTAACCATAATACCTGGCTTGTACCTCATGGAGCAAGACCCAATGTATTTTGGAAGCCAAATGATGTGGTGGATACCCTCATGATGAACCTGGAACTGTGGTGGTGAGGTGGGTCTCCATCTATTCAAGCAGATACTGCTAGTCAAGTTGTCTCTTGGTGCTGTAGTGGGAAAACCCCCCTACGGAATACACTAGGGTTTTAAAGTGCAGGCATAGCTAACCATCTAAAGTCTCCTACTTTTAACAACTATCCCGATAATACCCCACATTCATGCATAAAGTACAAAGTATAGGGATCCGGTAGTCTTACCTTAAACTCCGCGTCCGGTGTCGATCCCTTTGCATTCAGTTGTTCCTCGACTGTAAATCTCCTCCCAAGGCTGACCTGCATTCACCAAAAGACAAACAAGAAACTAAAAACATGCATTCTATATATGAATTAGTGGGTTAGATGCCATAATAAAATGGAAATAAAATATCAAGATTGAATAGATCATGTGGGGGGATGGAAAAAGTACTTCTTTATATTAATCTCACAAAGTCACTTACAAAATGAGATCGACAACTGATCCTCGAACCCGGTCTTGGGATCCTCTTCACCAAGCTCCAACTACTTCCACATATCTTTCTCCTCTTCATCTCTCTCTAGGAAATGGATTTGGCCAGTAACAAAGGAAAAATGCTAGAATAAGGAATTTTGGCTCAAAACTCACAATGTGGCTGCAAATTATAGGGGAAAGGGGGGATTATGAAATGGGGCAGAGTTGCACTACTTTCATGATTCTTGTAGGAATGGGGCCCCAACACCTTCTTTTATATACCAAAAATATAGTTATTCGGTTGGGTGATGGGCTATGGGCGGTGAATTGGTTAGGAAACTACCCAAAAGACTGTATCCCCTTTCAACTTTTCATTTTTTGCAACTTTTGTGGGTATATGCGGGCTGTAATGCTACAACTAGCGTACGTATGTCGGATATAGTGGTGCAGCAAGCATACATATGTGGGCAATAATGGTGCAAGGCATGTACATATTAAAAAAAAATGTTTTTTAAAAAGAGCTTTCAGTGATAGCTTGGCAAAAATGGCAAGTAAGATGGCTTGATGCCAGGTATGCATGTATGGTGCAATTTAGGGTTATAACAGATTCCCCCTAATGTGTGAGGTCAGAGTAGCATCTTATGGCCCAAATACATTAAAAATATTTACCAACGTATGAAGCGAGTGAGCCCAAGACCAGAGTTTGGGAGGTGCCATCTGCAAAATAATAATTGTCTCACTGAGGCGGGCATACCCATGCTCGGGATGAAATAAATCATGGATGCCAATCAAATACACTACAGATCCATGTCATATAACTATATAAAGTGTATCCATGAGCAATACACAATAGATCTACATCTCAAAATCGAAAGATATACATGTATAGTATCCATCTTCAAGAAGCTAATGACGCCTAATGGCTGGAGATGAGGCCTTCAGTGCTCAAGCAACAACTTCAAGATCTTCAAAACTCAGGTAGGAGTGTAATGTGAGTGTACAAATTCACTACCCAGAGGTCTTCGATGACTTGTCGGGGAACAGAGAAGAGGATCTCGGTGATCAGGCAGAGAACTTCAGTGATTTTGAACAAAGACTTTGATTGGAATTTCGGGATGGCCAGGCATGCGGGAAAGAGACAAAATACATAAGAGCTGACTCAAGTTGGGTAAAATTTCCCTTAGAAAAAACCATGATGAATTGATGAGACTCATGCAGCATAGTATTCACATAAGTTCACGATGCATGATGCAACACAAACTCTCCATATGTTTGGAAGAATAACCAAATGGAGGATGACACAACTCTATGAAATAAGAACAACTTACTAAGGTCATATTAAATACCAGAGCTTGACGAACAAACAAAAGGATGTGCTTTGTCCAAGGGAGACTCATTGTGCTACCATAAAAAGAAAATACTTTTCCCATCCTCTTTTTGAGGTATATTTGATTTTTTTGTCTTTTTCAATAATTTTGGAAAGCTTGAAAAAGAATAAAAGAATGCTATGTTACAAAGGAGGAACGAGTGTCGCAAACATACTAGTTCCAAGCACAAGGAACACACTGATGTTTAGAGTAAGGAGACATGTGCAGGAAAAGGACACCTGGGAAAATTCCTCCATGGGTCAAGGTGTCAAGACGCAGAGGCAAAATTCTACAAGGATTGCATATAAGGCATGCTTCAAAGGTTCAGTTGAGAGCAACATGGAGCTGACATTAGGCCAAAACGCAAGAATGCAAATGTGATTAACAAGACACAATGATAACTCCCTTCAATGTGATTTTAATGATCCCAAAGAAGGTAAGCTCGATGGTTTTTAATTTTTAGAGAGTCTAAAAAAGCACAAAAGAAGACTCCATTGGGGTACCTTTTTCGAAGGTAGTCTAGTCGGTTCGAAAAAAGGGGTAAATTAGCACTGAAAAGAGGTCTATTCAAAACCATTTTAACGAGTGTGACAAAGACAAGATCACTAGACAATATTTTCAATTTTAAGGAGTCTGAAAAGAGCTTAACTATGGACTCACTGCCTTTTTCTAGATTTAGTCTCCTTAGCCCGAAAAAGTGAAATTTGCTGAAGAGAACTCTCACAGTGAGACGAATCTCCTGAGGTGTACATTTTTCCTCCTTAATCTATAGGCCAAAAAAAGGGGTAAACTCATGCCAGTAGATTTTTTTCTGAACCAATTAACGAGTGTGAAGAAACAAGGTCACTCGACAATATTTTCATCTTTAGGGAGTCTGAAAAGAGCTTAACTATGGACTCTGTGGGGGTTCCTTTTTCGTAAATTTAGTCCCTCAGGCCCGAAAAAGGGGTAAAATTATACCCAAGAATACTCTTCTATGCAAGATACCAGATATAATAAATACACAGAACAAAAATGAAATGCTAGAAATGGCAGAATAACAGTAATATAACTAGCATAATCTCCACAATAACACAGAAATAATATAAGAGCAACAACTGAAATAGAACTTTGATTCAGAAAGAAATGTTCACAGGCCTCTTCGAGGGGGAAACCTCCAGTCGAGCATCACTCTGTTACAATAATCTCCAAGCTAGGGTTTTCATACCCTCGACCCTTATTTATACTAAATATGTCTATTAAGAGAAGCATCTAGAGGA
>SNQJ01S0096366.1:42249-69317 GCA_010110895.2 Picea sitchensis | reverse complement strand
TTTTGTAAAATGAAAAATCAGTTGCCAATAAAAACACTAGATACAGATAATATCCATAATATCCAAGTCATAAGTTGATTCCCATAATTTATGGGGTGATAACACCTGGCATCAATCCATCTTACTTGCCATTTTTGCCAAGCTATCACTAAAAGCTCTTTTTAAAAAACATTTTTTTTTAAGATGTGTGTGCCCTGCACCATTACTGCCCGCATATGTATGCTTGAAGCACCACTATATCCTGCATACGTACGCTAGATGCACCATTACAACACACGTATACCCACAAAAGTTGCAAAAAATGAAAAGTTGAAAGGGGATACGGGCTTTTGGGTAGTTTCCTAACCACTTCACCGCCCATAGCCCGTCACCCAACCGAGTAACTATATTTTTGGTATATAAAAGAAGGTGTTGGGGTCCCATTCCTACAAGAATCATGAAATTAGTGAAACTCTGCCCATTTCATAATCCCCCCTTTCCCCTATAATTTGCATCCACATTGTGAGTTTTGAGCCAGAATTCCTTATTCTAGCCTTTTTCCTTCGTTACTAGCCAAATCCATTTCCTAGAGAGAAATGAAGAGGAGAAAGATATGTGGAAGCAATTGGAGCTTGGTGAAGAGGATCCCAAGACCGGGTTCGAGGATCATTCGTCGATCTCATTTTGTAAGTGACTTTGTGAGATTAATATAAGGAAGCACTTTTTCCATCTTGCCACATGATGTATTCAATCTTGATATTTTATTTACATTTTATTATGACATCTAACCCACTAATTCATATATAGAATGCATGTTTGTAGTTTCTTGTTTGTCTTTTGGTGAATTCAGTTCAGCCTTGGGAGGAGATTTACAGTCGAGGAACAACCGAACGTAAAGGGATCGACACCAGACACGGAGTTTAAGGTAAGACTATCGGATCCCTATACTTTGTACTTTATGCATGAATGTGGGGTATTATTGGGATAGTTGCTAAAAGTAGGAGACTTTGGATGGTTAGCTCTGCCTACACTTTAGAACCCTAGTGTAGTCTATAGGGGGGTTTTCCCACTACAGCACCGAGAGACAACTCGACTAGCAGTGTCTGCTTGAACAGACGGAGACCCACCTCACCACCACAGTTCCAGGTTCATCATGAGGGTATCCACCACATCATTTGGCTTCCAGAATACATTGGGTCTTTCTCCATGAGGTACAAGCCAGGTATTATGGTTAGTTTCATTTCAATATTTGAGGCATTTGAGTTTGTGCATTTTAAATTGATTTTGATTATGTAATGTATGCTTGGACATTATGCTCTTTTCCTTGTTTCACTTCGATGGTTGAAATTGCACCCTAGTAAGTGGGTCACCCTTGGGGATATGTTTTCTACTGGTAGATCCTCTTGACAATTCATCATGTCGTTCCTGATCATACTTGTCACTTTCCACACTTCATCCTCTCATCTCCTTACCTTTTGGGATTTTCGGGTGTACTGACGCAAGAAGGGATTGTTCCTCATTTCATGGGAAGAAGGGGTTGAGGACCTAGAGGCTTGTAGTTGGAAAAAGATAAAATCCAATCATGAACCTTCTAGATGATCACCTAGGGATCCCAAGGACAATGAAATTTCTCTCATAAGAAACTGATGGGACCTGTAAAAATAACTAATGCAAAATTCCAACCAAGGTGGAGCATGTGTGGTCACTGCTTTTTATGCCTAGGTAGAGGCCCCACACATGAATTCAACTTAGGGAAGCATCGTGTGACCAAGGTACAGTCAAGGTGGGAACTGTTTCTCATGGTTAGGTAGAATCCCCAACTTGGAAACATCAAAAAGGAACAAAATTCAATAAATGGGCTTGGAAAAATGTTGCATTGAAAACGAAGGTGTAACACACCCTCTACAAAGACACCCATAAATGAGATACTTCAATCCCTTGTATGTCATGAACCTCGTGCCCAAGACTCTTTCCCCCATCCATGTCACTTTTTCCACATGTCTTAGAGAGGGGTCCACTTTGGAAACACTCTTAAACTTGATGTATGATTCACCCAATAGGTAGTTTTGTCAACCCTCCCATGCCTAAACTTGGAAAATTGCATAGGTGATTTGAGCACATTTATTCTGATGAGGTAGTTTGGATGTACATGATTAGATGGCTCTTTTATTGGTTTGATTTACTTATCATAATGCATTTGACTAGATATCCTTGGAGGGCGCATTCATTCTCTTTGTGGAACCTAGTTGGTGGACAGATTTGGAAGAACAAGCCTAGCTTGGGATTCCTTGGGACTTGAAGCACACAAGTTGGATACCATGGTCTGCATACTGAATGATGATGATATCCTTTAGAGACCTGATTATATACCATGGAATACATAACCCAACCCTTAGCCAACCCAACGATTTTCTCTTGAGGATAAAACGTCACTTTTGAGGAGGTTGACGTCACCCTAGGACTAGGGCTTGTGGTGGTGGTGTTGTTGCTTGACACTTGAAATATTTGGATGGAGAGGGGGACCTTGAGGACCCTATCACTTGAGAGGTAGGCCTTTTGAGGTCCAACATTTCATCTCCAAGCTCAACAATTTGCTAAAGGTGCCAAAACATTGCCCTAAAGGAGTGGCGTCATGCTTCTTTAGGGTTTCTTATGTGCATTTTAGGGTTAAATTTGAATTTTTTATTGTAAAGGGGAAAGGTAAGGGTTGTTGTCCCCTTAATTTGTGTTTTATCCTAAAATTAAGTGAACAAACACTTGTAGTAGGATTTGTATAAATAGAGATCATTTTATTTAATTTTTACATCATAACTCTCCCATCTTGGAGAGGATTCTTGGCTGAAATTTGCACCCTACTTGGGAAATTTTGTCTATCTCTCTTGCTACTATCCCTTTCTATGGTTTTCTTTGGCTATTAGATGAAGAAGTAAGGCACTATCTTTCTTGGAGGCTATTTATTGCTTTTATGGTGGATTTTTTTTGTTAAAAGGAGTTTATCTTGTTAATGCTTGAACTAGGTAAGGAATCTTTCATGTTATTGCTTCTTTTCTTGGTCACAAGGTTAATTTTCTCATCTTATGGGGAGTAGAAAGGCATACAACCCCACTAAGCCCATAATATTTGTCTTGGAATAATTTGTTGCATAAAGGAATACTAGGAGGAGTAAAATGGTTTACACCCTCCTAGGGTTTTTCTTCGCTAGTCTTGCTTGCTTTGGGAAGTAATATGGCTTACACACCTAAGGAAGTAGTAAAAATAGCTCTTTTATTTGTAAAGACTCCATAACCTAATAGTTAAAGGCACTAATCTCTTGCATTGGAGAAACAAAATCATTGCATTGGGATACGTAGAATTACGAGATATCAAAATTGTTTAAGTTGGAATCTTTTCTACATGTTATAAGATTTTGTGTACCGTAAGGGCATCGTCTTTTACCCAAGGATTTCATTGCTACAATAAATTTAATGCTACAGGCATTATGGATAAAACAAACTTCACTTTCTTTCATCATTTACTCACTTTTCAACTGTGGAAATTGACTTATAAACCTAGATTATTGTTCTACTGGTTATGGGCTATCTTTTTCATGATTGCTTGTTGATTTTTATGGTTGGAACTTGTTGTTGTAGCAATTGTTTGCTACATCCATAAGGCTTCCCTAACACTTTGTTGATAACTTTATTTGGAAGCCCTAATTTATCGTTAAAGTTCATGCTTAAGTATTGGAATGTTATCCAATGTTTTAGTACTTCATTGTCCAATAATTATTTGACAGTTTTGATGGTTAAATATGTTGATATTATGGTAGTTGTGGGAGGTATTAACCTTCACGTGTAACCCTGAAAAAGAATAGAATATTTCGGGAAGAAAGAAGAAACCCTAAAGCATTGGACATAACCCTAGAATACAAGTTGGCTAAAGGAAATATTTAATATTGAGTTTTTAGTCTCCAGATTGAGAATTCATCCCAGACAGCTAAGGAGAAGCAGTATAAATATAGGATGCCAGATCTCATTTGATACACACAGCTCGTAATCATAGAAATGTAAGAGTGTGCACTACATATGTGCAAGTCTAGAGAGCAGCTGCAGCTGCAGCTACTGCAACATGTATTCTTGGTTTAGGCTTGGACTTTCTATTGGTTATGGTTTGGACTTTCTACCTTGTGTGCTAGCTCTAGAGAGAGGTACACTACATTGATTGGCTATTAGGCCTAGGGTTTGCTTCCAGAATTATTCTTTGTCAAGTTTAAGGTGCTCGGAGGTGGCTTCGTCCTATGGTTGGGTGACAATATTGCTATATTGTCTATGGTTAACAAGCACACGTATTATTTCTAATAGGTTATGGCCTGTTGGCCCTTGACCAAGTTTTTGGGATAACCTTGGTCATTTTGACCTATTTTGGAACTGCGACAGCTAGTTAAAGAAGGACCGCCAAGCGAAGCATCTCGGTCCACTTTTGGGCCCTTTAGGGTTTTGGTTTAATGTAACGGGAAAGGGATGTTGTCCCGTGGGTTTACCAACGCTTAGGCCCATTTTTGTAATCTATAAATAGATACTTAGGCAATGTAAGTAGAGGACAGTAGTACATCTATGTGATGTATAGTTGATGGCTTAGTACTAGTAACTAGATCTATGTGATCAGATGCATATTGTAAGTGCTATGTGCATGATTGTAAGAAGCTTTTAGAGCTCATTGCAAGTTGTTGTAAGAGGTTGTGAATGGTTTTGTGCTAAAGTGCAAGGAAGAAGGATCAACGAGCTGTGCAGATCTTTTGTCCTATGTGAAGTAAGGATTGTTGAAGCTCTGTGTTGTAATTACTTGACCGAGATAATAAAGAATACTTTGTGGACATAGCCCCAGGGTGGGGGTGAACCATGGTAACTCTATGTGTTGTGCTCTGTGCCTTAACCTGATGTGTTTGTCTCTCCCCTTGCTAAATGCTTTGATGTGTTTACATAGATCTAGTTATGCTTCTGAGATATGAATGAATGTCATATCTGATATATAAGATGCTTAGTGCTTGATCTGCCGAATCTAATCTATCTTGTTGTGGCTAAGTGCCGAATTATATTATATCTAAGTATATACTATGTTGCTCTATGTTATCTACGAAGTGAGATAAGGGTTAATTATAGGTGAACTATTGATGTTGAGTGCTTTTTTAAGTGTGTAATCACAGATCCTTGTCCCAGCTAAGGTTGCAGATGCCTGAGTCCTACAACCACCCCTACCTCTACCTCAAGTGAGACTTCATCTACTTCGCAGGTGTTGCCGAAAGGGCCAGTAGTTAGGGTTTTGTTGGTGCGCTCTTGAGCGTTGAACCTTGGGTCTGCCCCTATGCCAACACATGGTTTTGTTGTCAGGAACTGAAACTGTGATTGTTGGGAACTAGAGAAAAATAAGCTTTGTGCAAAATAAGTTATGTGTGTAGATATGTGCCCTAGTGCGTAGCATTCTACTTAACCTTGGAAGCTCTGTGCGAGAAAAGAGGTCATATCTGCGAGAAAATAGGTCAAATTTGCAAGAAAGAGGTAAGATTTGTAAGTTCTTTGTTCTGATAAAGGTAAGAATAGTTAAAAGTTTTAGATCTTAAAGATTTGTGCTCTGTAGAAGTAAAATAAGTGAAATTTTTTATTTCTGGAGTATGGATCTAGGTATGCTTGGTAGATTTTGTCTTAGCTTGAAAACTAGGGCATTGTTAAATGAAAGAATGTTTGATAAGAATAATGATAGATATGTTATACCTATGCATAGAAAGAATGTTTGGACTAACAAATGGATGCAGGATCCTAGAAACAATTTTTTGCAGACTAGCTACCATGATCCTAGTGCGGAGCACAGAAGGGGTTGGGGATCATTTAAAAGAAAGAGAGGATTGACCCTATGTTACATTTGCAGAAGACTGGGACATCTAGCTAAGGAGTGCCCTGGTGGAAGACCTAGTTGTCTCTATTGCAAAGGTTTGGACCATGAAGTATTGGATTGCCCTAGAATGATTGCTAAGCTTGAAAGAATGAATTTGAATGAAGGAAACCCTAAGGTAGATACAGAAATAGCAGAACCCTAGAAGGAATTAGAAAATATGTTACTGCAGATGAAAGACACCTTGAATGATCACTGACATGTGAGATTATCTAATATCTTTAACGAAAAAAAGCAAATCGAAGTAAGAATAGGAGACTTCGACATTGACTGTATTCTGGATGAGGAAACACAGGTGAATGTCATGACAGAAATAACTTGGGAAGCTATAGGAAGGCCTGCTATGATTCCATCCCTAGGAGGAATAGGATTATTCAGAGGAAAACTGGTGAACTTATGTGGAAGGCTTACTCAGATATCTATGAATGTCAATGGAACGTCGACAGAGGAAGATTTTGAGATTATCAAATTTATTGAGGACAGAGCCCCATTTACTATGCTACTTGGAAATCCTTGGATTGAAAGAGATCAAGCCATACAGAAGGAAGAAGAAAAAAATTTAGAATAGTAGAGACATTTCACACTAGGAACCTAGATTTTGAAGCTATCAGAAAGTCAGAGGACTCACAGAAGACTGAAGTTTCTATATCAGAAAGAGAAGATATTTTATACCTAAACCCTAAGGGAGAGCCTCAACAGTGCGAAGTGACTATATCCAAGGAAAATAGGAATCAAAATGGGAAAATAACTACTGATATGAAGCTCACTGGGAAAAAAGCTAGAAAGTTAAGTAAGAAGAGGGAAAAGTTACAAGAGATTCCAGACGGAACATCACAGAAAGAAACTTTGCAGAATTTGATCTGCGCTGAGATATCAAAATAGCGATATGGGTCACTTTGCCATGGATAAGTGATATAGCCATTGGAGGCCAATATATCCATTCGACTGCCACTCCGAACGAGTCGGAAAGCATTTATGGGTTACCACTAGACCATTGGACAGCACCAGAATGGATAGAACGGAGTTAATGAAGGCTCCATGTCCATTGCAAGTAGACCATTGTTGAGATTGCCTATTTAGCTCGTCGCACTATGCCCAAAGAACACTTTTTCCAATTGATAAATTGAAGCTTGCAGACTAGCAAGTGTCTACAGTGATCATCACTCCCTTGTTATTCATTCCAGTATAGTGCCTAAGATCAACGTGACCCCGATTATTTTTCCTGATTGTATATGTCTGACGAACTCAACGCAGCTAAAGAATATGTAAGAGAGGTACTTGCTAGCCTCAGAACCAAAAGAGTCATGTCAGAAAGAGGGTTGTCTACAAGTTTACAGGCATCATCAATGAGAGGAGCGCAATCCTCCCTGTCGACTTCTCGAGCAGGAACATCTAGAGCTGGCGCAAAAAGGAGAACTAAGCATAAAGAAGACATAGCCAACGCGAAGTTAGTGCCATCCATCCTACCAGATTACATATCCCCTCTGAGCGGTGCGATTAACAGGGACATCATCCCTAGAGACTTTGAATACACCTTAGTCACTGCATATCTACCGAAAGGAGTACGCACCTACCGTGCAGATTAACACAAGGTTATAGCATTGAAGTTTTGTGACTTCAACTTGGGGGACCGTAAATTTTACAACATGCTCGCCCTGTCTAAATATTTGACAAGAACTAAGGGAAAGAATTCCAATATTTTCCCTCAGCAATGGACGATGAACCTTGCGCAGTCTACTTTGCTCAGCGTTATGAAAATACCGCACTTTGGCCGACACCAGGAGGTGAATGCTTGTGTAAAAATGTTGCTACCAAGTTACCACGGAGGATACTTGTGGTTAAACCACCGCATAATTTTTTATCTAGCGCTGATCAATAGGATCATTGGGCTTAGTATGCAAGGCCCTGATCCCCAGGATTACTATCCTGGAAAGACTGCGGACCGCGCTCTTTCACAGAAGATTAAAGAAGCTTATGGCAATGTCAAGAAGGGCACACGAGGCTACAAGGTAGCCTCTATCGAGAGTGGCACAGTGTGCCTCACATGCCAACTGATAGCAGGGAAGTTGGTACGTAAGAACAAACCAACACAAGTATTAGTCTTCATAGTTGACCTCGTAGGAAAATGCACAGAGGGACTACAGATAAACTGGGTGAAGTACCTGGTAAACCAGCTAGAGATTGATAGGAGAGAAGCCCAGGATCAGGGGCATGAATTCCATTTTATCTAGCTTCTAATACTGATCACTTTTGTTGCATGGGAGCTACTGGAAGGCGCAACCTTCCTGAACCTCGACCCTTTTGATCCACTAGCTTCGAATTTCAATACCTTATGGTACTCGACCGACATGAACAAGCAATGGAAATCAAATGTCATTTTCCACACATATTATAACCAACTAAAAGAAACCTTAGGGGGAGAACCTTGCATAACCCTGAACACTTTACAAAGGTTCTGACCTCTGATAAAGTTTAGCGCAAACTGCCACTTTATATACCTAACTCCACGCACTGATGAGCACCAGGAACAGCTTCAGTCTTATTATAAGCTTATAGAAGAAGACCTAGAAGAGATCACCAAGGAATGGTCGGCAGACCTCCTTGTCTCAGTAGACCCCACAGAAATGTTCGACATTGATATCCCAGAAGATGCGCAGGATACACCTGGGCCCAGTAAGGCGAAGAAAACAAAGAAGACAAAGAAAGATGAGGAAATCCAAGACATCGACAGCAGACCTGTAAGGACGGCTTCCATTACACCAGATCAAGGAGGTAATAACGAAGACTTAGAAGAGTTTGAACAAAGGCCAGAAAAAGAAGTAGAGATCATAAAGAAAAGAAAGGGTTCGCCTCCAGAACCTTCCTCCTGGAAGAAATCAAAAGCACCTGTGACTAAGTTGCAGACCACGCTCACTCCAGATGACTTTAGTTTCCTCATAGTAGCCATGAATGAAGCCATCGAAGAGATAACAGAAAAACAGAGAGCTAAGCAAGAAACATTGTACAATAGAATTGAGATCGAGCTCCAAGGAGTGCAGCGGGCACTTTAGTCTAGCCGCGCAGTCTCCACTACACCCCTGCCAGAAGGAGCAACATAAGTGGGAGATGAACCAGTTCAACTTCACAATATTACTGACACATTCAAAGTATGCCTTCAAAAAGAATAAGCAGCAACAGCGCAAGCCACTCAGGCCCTAAATAAATCACAAGAGGATATCATAGAGAAACATCGAGCTACACAACAAGAGAAGGACGCTCTCCAAGCAGTTTCTCACGAAGCAGATCAGGATCAAAGAAGTTGTCAATAGAGCATTTCACTCTGTGACTGGCTTAGAGTAGAAGGCAGAAGAACCCTTAAAGAAACAAGTGATGAAGCTTGCTGAATTTATTCAGCAACTTCAACAAAGAGTCATGGACTTAGAACTTCAGACCATCCCAAGTACCCCACAAGAAGAGCATGACCAGCGAGAAGTGACTGCCCAAAGTACAGTAGAAACGATTAAAGTACTCACTGAGGAGTGCAAACAATTAAGTAGAAGAAATGTGTAGATATATGAGAGCCTAACCGAGAACCATGAATTGTATAAATTGGAGTCACGGCTCCAAGAGGTGAAGCATCAAGCTGAAAAGTTACAA
Organism: Picea sitchensis; assembly: GCA_010110895.2. Lineage (NCBI taxonomy): Eukaryota > Viridiplantae > Streptophyta > Pinopsida > Pinales > Pinaceae > Picea > Picea sitchensis. The sequence continues at coordinate 59,777 of SNQJ01S0096366.1, read as the reverse complement.
GTGCAGTTGAAGGCCCTATCACCCATAGAAAGAATCAAGTGGTTTCCCGAGCAGTGCATCACACAGCAGCATATCCATATGATCTAGAGCAAGGTAATGGAAGCAATGCAACGGCTCTAACCTGTGCAGGATAAAGAATGTCATCTTTTTACAAAGATAGAGAGCCAAGGTACAGATTTGAACCAGGTTGTGAATACAACAGAACAGCACCTAGAGGGACCAATTAGTAACGCAATCATACAAGAGCTTGTTGAGCAAGAGGCAGTAGCAATGCAGCAGGTCAAAGCAGCTTGAGCTAAGCTCAAGGCATTTGAAGTAGAATTGGCCAAACCTAAGTGACTCGAGAGGAGTCACAGGTGAGTGTTGGGGGCTTGTTGGCCCTTGAGCAAGTTTTTGGGATAACCTTGGTCATTTTGACCTATTTTGGAACTACGAAAGCTAGTCAAAGAAGGACCGCCAAGCGAAACATCTTGGTCCACTTTTGGGCCCTTTAGGGTTTTGGGTTAATGAAACAGGAAAGGGATGTCGTCCCGTGGGTTTACCCATGCTTAGGCCCATTTTTCTAATCTATAAATAGATACTTAGGCAATGTAAGTAGAGGACAGTAGTACATTTATGTGATGTATAGTTGATGGCTTAGTGCTAGTAACTGGATCTGTGTGATCGGATGCATATTGTAAGTGCTTTGTGCATGATTGTAAGAAGCTTGTAGAGCTCAGTGCAAGTTTTTGTAAGAGGTTGTGAAGGGTTTTTTGTTGAAGTGCAAGGAAGAAGGATCTAGCAAGCTACGCATATCTTATGTCTTGTGCGAAGTAAGGATTGTTGAATCTTTGTGTTGTAACTGCTTGACCGAGATAATAAAGAAGAAGACTTTGTGGATGTATCCCCAGGGTGGGGGTGAACCACAGTAACTATGTGTGTTGTGTTATGTGCCTCGACCTAATGTTTTTGTCTCTCCTCTTGTTAAATGCTTTGATGTGTTTAGATAGATCTAGTTATGCTTATGAGATATGAATGAATGTTAGATCTGATATATAAGATGCTTATTGCTTGATCTGCCGAATCTAATATATCTTATTGTGGCTAAGTGTTGAATTATCTTAGATCTAAGTATATACTGCGTTGCTATGTGTTATCTACGAAGTGAGATAAGGGTTAATTCTAGGTGAACTATTGATGTTGAGTGCATTGTTAAGTGTGTAATCATAGATCCGTGTCCGAGCTAAGGTTGCAGACGCCTAAGTCATGCAACCACCTCTGCCTCTACCTAGGGTGAGACTTCATCTGCTTCGCAGGTGTTGCCGAAAGGGCCAGTAGTTAGGGTTTTGTTGGTGCACTCTTGAGTGTTGAACCCTGGGTCTGCCCTTGTGCCAACATGGACCACACTATCTTCGAATAGTCTAACTACTAGAAGATAGATTGGGAGGATTTGCTCAGTTATAGTTGCAGTTGCAATTAGTTTTTGTTGCAACAACGAAACCCTAACCCTCTTTTTGAGGCACCTTAAGTGAAGAGATTGACCTATTTCTGGATAGCCTAGTGCACCCTAACCCAGCGCACCTCCAGGTACTCCTAGCAAGCTAAGATGTCAATTTTGAGTTTTTGGTCAAATTCAAAGGTTGACCAAGTAAAAGTAGTCATGACTTACTCTATGAAGTTAGAAAACAAGTTCTTCTAACTTTATAGCATGGAAGACAAGGATTGACCTCATCCTTGCCAAGAATAAAGTGTTGGATATCGTGAAAGGAAAGATCGTGGAACCACAGTTTGAAGAAGGAAAAGAGAAGGAACCTCAGAATGTTGCAATTATGGATAAGTTCAAGGACAATGACATCAGTTTCATGAGTATCATAGTGGACTCTGTAAAAGACCAATTGATACCCTACATCTCTCATCTTGACTCATCTAAGAAGATGCACGATGCCCTAACTAATCTCTTCTGAGTCAGAAACATTGGACAAGTAATGAGTCTGAAGAATGATCTTCATGACATGAAAATGAATGATGATGACAACATAACATCATAATTTGTAAGAATCTCTCAATTAAGAGATCAACTACAAGATATTGAAGAAATCATTTCAGAAAAGGAACTAGTAAATATAGTACTCAATGGCCTTCCCAAGACATGGGATTCATTTGCTGCAAGCATGAACACAAGAAAGGAGTATCCCACATTTTAAGAACTTTGGACTTGTTTACAAGAAGAATCAAGGATTAACACTAAAGAGAAATCCCAAAATAAATACAAAGATCAAGCCTTCACAGCAAAGTTCAAGAATTTCAGGAATAAGAAGAAGTTTGGCTTGAGGAAGAAACCAAATCAAGAAAAGGATATGTCAAAGATACAATGCTTCAACTGTTGAAAATATGGTCACTACAGGAACCATTTTCCTGAGTTAAAGAAAAGGAAGGAAACAGACAAAGCATCAGTTTCCAAAGAAAGGGAACCCTCAAAGAAGGCCAAGCAGGATAAAACAAACTTCTTCTTCTAAGTCAAGGTAACAATATTTTTCAAATTTCTTGTGCATACCATGTTTACATAGTTTTTGTACATATCATGCATATTTATTTCTTAGAATATAAGATGTTCAAGTGAAACAATACATATGGAAGAATAACAAGATAAGGATTGTTATCACGATGACTACAAGTCAAGCAATACACATGAGAAGATGAAGTACATTAAAAATCCTTGGTGATCTAGATTTTATGAGCAGAACGAAATGAATACAGATTATTAAAATATGCCTAACAAATAATAACTGAGATACAGTAAAATTGGTTTTCTATTCAATAAGGAAATAAGATGAAACTGTAAAATGAAGTGGAGAACAAGCTTGTTCTAATGGTGGCAGCTTATCTCTGAGAAGAGATGTGACATTTGCGCTCATTCACAAGAATATGATTACAATGAGGCTCTGAAGGCCTTTTTACAATAAATGTGAGTGTCAAAAACCCTAGACATCCAAAAACCTAACCCTAGGAGATGAAGCACCAAAAGTCATGTGGGCCTCGTTTGGGTAAGTTAGTACATCAACTTACCGAGGTCGTAACTTTTGCATATGATCTTTGTTTTAGGCACGCGATATCCCATTGGAAAGGTCTATCTGAGGACTGCACATTTTATTGTGGCAAACCCTAACAATGTTGTTTAGGGCCTCAAAACGGCCCCACAAGTTAGGGACTCGAAAACTAGGAAAAACTATCAAACTAGAAAACTGTCAAAATGAACCTATTGGAATAGGTGGGAGGCCACTGAAATCCATCTAGAACAATCCGCCCCCCTTAGGAATCAATGGTCTCTATTGCATTGAGTTCCCCCATTAGATGAGGAAATTTTTGCTGAATTTGGCCCTTGGTGAGCCACTTGCCTTGGTGCAAGAGCTGCCCTGCTTTGACAACTTGATAAAGTTGGATCCTTTGTTGTCGGGTGCCCTTGATCTGTGTGTCCACAATATGATCACTAGATTTTTGTTGCATTCAATCAGGGTTGAGCTCTCTTGGTGTCAACTTCTCTGCTGTCTCTAAGGTGTCTCCAATAATGGTGGGAAATATGATCGAAGGAGAGCCACATTGAAGACTGGGTGCAGGCCAAGGAAAGGGGGAATGTTGAGCACAAAAGAATTGTCACCCATAGCCTTGGTGATGGTATATGGCCCATACCGAAGTGGGTGAAGCTTTCGATGGGGCCCTGTAATGCGTTCTTTCTACAAGTGCAACCAAACTTTGTCCCCCACCTAAAATGTATGTGGCACCCAGTGTTGATCATGGCGTTGTCTGTACTTGGCATTGGACTTTTGTAAAATATCCCGAACTTGTTGGTGGATGTGCTGGATCTGCTCAATAAACCAGGTGGCTTTGTCAGCTTCTAGTGGAGTAGGGGATTAGTCATCTAAGGTGGTCGCCAGGGGTAGTGGAACATCCATGGGGCCCAATGGTTGGAATCCCAACCCCACCTGAAATGGGTTGCGTCCAGTTGAGCTATGCAGGGCTCGGTTGTAGCTATGTTGAACATAGGGAAGACTCTCATCCCATGTGCGAGGGTTCTTGAATTTGTACATGCACAAGATATGTGCGATCATCTGATTGACGACCTCAGTTTGTCCATTTGTCTGGGGGTGGAAGGCAGTGGATTTGGTGAGCTTGGTATCTAGCAGTTACCAGAGGCTTGCCCAGAATGTGTTGAGGAAACGAATGTCTCGATCTAAGACAATGGTTTGTGGGATCCCAAAGTGTACCCAGACACATTCAAAGAAGAGCTTTCTAGTGGCCTCTGCAGTGATGTTCTTCTTGCAGGCGGCCATAATCACAATCTTGGAAAAGCAATCAACAACCACAAAAACACAATCATTGTCTCTCTTGGTGGATGGGAGGCCTGACATGTAGTCCATTAACATGGATTACCATGGCTTGTAAGGAGTAGGAAGAGGGGTGTACATGCCTTATTTTTAGTGGTCGGTTTGGCAATAGTGCAGGCGGTGCAGGCCCTGATATACTTGTTGACATCTTGTTGAAGTTTCGGCTAGTAGAAATGTTTCTGCAGCACTACCACTATCTTTTCAACGCCAAAGTGTCCTTCCACCTGACTGTAGTGAGATTCCCAAATCAGCGTCATGCACTCGCTTGATGTGATGCAAAGATTTCCTAGATGGCACAATATCCCATCCTAAAGATGGAAATTAGAGACATTTGGTAGGTGGTGGAGAAGTCAGGGTCTGTCTCATAGAGGTGGGGCCATCTATATGTCTCATGGATGCAAGATTCTAGCACCGTGGTGAGTGTCGCGACTGGAGGTCAATTGAGGCAATCAACAACTTGGTTGGTACTTCATGTTTTATACTTGATTTTGAGGTGGAACTATTGTAAGTATGTGGACCACTTCTAATGGTGGTCATTATGCAATCTACCTTCAGTCTACATGAACTATAGTGGCTTGTGATCAGTGTGGATGATTGTCTCTTTCTCTAGAATGTAATGTCTCCACTGGCAGCAGGCTTGCACAATGGAGTACATTTCTTTTTCATAAGTAGGGTACTTACAGATGACATATGATAGTGTCTCACTATGATATGCCACAGAGTGGCCATGTTGAGTGAGAATGGTGCCCACGACATAGTATGAAGTAGCTTTCACAATCTCAAAGGGATGTTGCAGGTATGGTAATGAAAGTATTGTGGATGAGCACAAATGTTGCTTCAAGTCATCGAACGCTTGTTGTTGGGGCAGGCCCCACACAATTTTTTCCTTACCACCACCCCTGGTTACTTGGCTAAGGGCCCATGCAATATGAGAGAATCCCAACACAAACCTGCAATAGAAATTGGCGAGGCCCAAGAAGCTCAGTGAGTGTGGTTGGGGCTAGCTAGTCATGGATGACCTGGATGATCCACATGCACACCATGTTCATCAATGATGTAGCCTAAGTAATGGACCTTGTCCATGTCTAAGGATCATTTTTCCAAGTTTTCATATAGTTTGTGTTGTCGTAGGGTGTGCATAACCTATTGAATATGCTGCAAGTGTTCCGCCCAAGTCTTGTTGTAGATGAGGATTTCATCCAGATACACCATTAAAAAAGTATTGGTTAAAGGTCACAGGATATCATCAATCATCCTCATAAAAGTTGTTGGAGCATTTGTCAAACCAAAGGGCATGAACAACCATTCAAAAATACCTTATTTTGGCTTGAAGGTGGTCTTCCATACATCTGTATGTTTTATTCGAACCTGGTGGTAGCCAGATTTCATATCAATATTACTAAAGTATTTGGCCCCCATGAGCTGATCAAGGAGTTCATCAATTCAAGTAATCGGGTACCGGTTCTAGACTGTTATTCTATTCAGGGCCCGGTAATCAATCCAGAGTTGTCAGGTCTCGACTTTCTTCTGCACCAGTACGATTGGGATCCCACAAGGCGATGAGCTGGGACGGATGTGCCCCTTGTGGAGCATCTCTTGGATCTGCCTCTTGATCTCCTCGTTTTCTAATAGAGGGCGGTGGTAGATGTTGGGTTACGAAAAGGTATAAATATCTTCCTTTTGTCCACAATTTATGATATCATTCTGATTGACTTTTCAAATAATTAGGGATAAATAGGACAGAACATGATTAATATGCCTCTTAGAGTTGTTATTGAAGTTTTATTAAATGGATTCTAAATTATGATTGGAATGGTTTGATTTTGTTGCAGAATTGGATAAAATAGCTGTCAAAGATAACCAAAGAGATTTGGGTATGCGCGAGCTATTGGGAGTTGAAGACTTTTTAAGCACAAAGCAGTTTTTGAGATAATCAATTCTCTATGATGTAACTTTATAATAGTAAATCAATCTTGAGGATATTTCGATCCTCAGGATAGCTTGATTTACCCAGACCATTGTAATATATAAGAGGGTAATAGGTTCAGAAACGGATATAGAAGAAATCGCATTTTTAGGGTTCGAAATAGAGAATTTCTCTATGCAAGTAGTTATTGTAAATGTTTCACCAGTTATGAAATCAATGAAAGTTTTGAGTGTTTCTATCATCCCTGCATTTTGAGTTTCTTGTAGTAGTACTTCTGAAGACCGAGGGCCTAGTCTGAATAAGCTACTGCCTCGTTCTGTAATTGTATTAGTTCAAAGTTTGATTTCTATTTCGTGATTCAGATCTCTTTTAATTGCATGAATGTATCAATGAATTAATGATTGTTTGTAGAAGATAGGCATTTTCCTTAAGTATTCATGATTGTTGTTATGATTTCCATTTTTGAAGTTATCGCTTGACAGTTCCTCACATTTTCATTCGCGTTGTTCCTTTTCCTCAGGTTTACGATTGTTGTTCCTTTTCGGTTAAAGTTACAATAGTTGTTCCTTTCAATTAAAGTTACAATAGTTGTTCCTTTCGGTAAAAGTTACATTAGCAGTCCTTTCCAATTAGATTACAATTGTTGCTTCTTTCTGTAGGTAGAGTAATTCATCATTTCCTTTCCAGTAATCAGAATTCATAGTCAATAGTTAATCTTGCAAATCCTTACTTAGATTCAGTTACTGCTTTTTAGTTAAGTTAATTCAATAGATTAATTAGTTCCTTTCCATTTTACAGCATCTTAGTGATTAGATTTCAATTCCATTTAGTTCTTAGAATCTTTGGTGAACATTTGAGGAACTTGATTTTTGATGAACTCAGATTTGTTTTAGCTACATGATTTTAGGCTACCTGCATAAACTTTGCCCATATTCTTGAGATAAAAGACGAATCCCTGGGTTGATAAATTAATGTTAACTAAGGTTCCTTTTAAGACATCTTTAGATCCCAACATTTTGGCGTTGTTGTTGGGGAGAATGTCAAAGGTAGCATAGGTTGTGTCTCTGGAGGACCAGGTATTGAAGATGGAAGGTAAGAACCTACACAGGTAATAAGTAAAATGATTATGCCAACGCTTACCTCTAGTTGACACTTAAAAGGTTTCATAGGTGTTTCTTTTGTTGGAATTTCTTTTGTTGTTGTGTGAAGTGTGTATGACTAGAAAGAAGGATCTTGAAAAACCAAAACCCCCACCAAAAATTACCAAAACCCAGGGTCCGGTGATCCCTGGAAGAAGCACTTTCATAGACGAAATCATCAAAAAGAGTGAATCCCAAGCTTCGGTTGCACCTAGAAAAGGATCCATCTGAATCCCTCAGGCAATAGTTTCACCAACTACGACCCACGCTGAGATTCATAGCAAAACTGAAGGGACTGAGAAAAGCTTTCAGAGCACAAATCTCCCACCACTCAAACCTTTAGAAGAGGGAAGCTCTAATAATCTGGAGAAAGGAGTAGGAGAAACTAGCGGGGTTGCCAGGGCAGACCCACCACCACCACCTGACCCTGAGTCTCCTGCGAAGAAAAAAGGCATATTCGAAATTCCAGATAAAGGGAGTGCAATCAAATTTCCTGAAAGACCAAATAATCAACTATTTCAAATAGAATACAGGGATCAAGAACCTCCTGAAAGCTTCTGGCACATTTTTTATCAAATGGCACAACCAAATCAACAACAACCCCAGACCTCCACACTGTGTTATTGAACAAATCGGTAAGTGCGGACACGAACAGATCTCCCTAGATCCATCTGGATCTAGAACAAAACAAGACAGGGCACTACTCTTTCCCTAAGTTATGACCATTGAATCTACCAGCAGAGAGGAACAAGTAACATACCTTTAGATCGCTTCCTTAGGTCTATGTTGTTCCTGCTTCACTCCAGTGCTCTTGTGCAATCAAGTCCAAGACAACACAAACCAACCAAAGTGAAAATGAAAAAGTATATCCAAAAGTCAACCTATGCATATGATCAAGGAATTACACAATAAAATAATAGTGGTTTTGTGGGAAAGGGACATGCCTCTATATCATATTATATGGAAATAGAAGATTACAACCTGATCACCTTGATGTCGCAAGCTTCCTTTCGGTGGCCCTTGGTTCCAACACACACTTGTTCAACAATCGTATGAAGAAGATCTAGCCCAGCTTGATATGTCAAATGAGAGCTCCAATTTCTTATCCAAGCAAAATTCCTCACACAATTCTTTCACCAATTCTTCATTCAATCTTGCTTAACCTTTTCCATGAGAAACCTTTCAATATATAGGAGAAGGATAGATGGTTACATGGATGAGAATGATCCCACCAAATCAGAAAATTCAGTAGGATGTCAACCATACAAATGCCAACTCATCCTATAGAAAATTCCCTTCTAGAATCCTCGATACTTCTTCTTTTCTCCAAGCTTAAAAACAGGTTCGCACCCTGCCTATAGAGCAGCCTGCGAACAATTCGCACCCTAGTTGTGGGCAGCCTACGAGAATCAGGCATTCTCACACCCTAATACATAGGTGGCCTATGAACTCACTTTAAAAATATGTTTTCTGGAGGAAGATAGCAGTCATCTTTCTCAGGCAAAAAGTCCTTGTTGGGAGCCTGAATACAACATTGTAGAAATGCCACTAGAGTGACCAAAAATATGTGTAACATAATGCCCCCCAAAGTATCAGGCTGGAACCTGTGATAGCCAAAATACTTTTTAAAATGCATGTGTGTGTTAGAGACCAGGAGCACAGCTAATCGGAAACCTACAAACAATCAAGCATCGGAAAAATGTAATACCAGTTCTGAGGTAGGCATTCCCATGCTCAGACCATAAATGAATGAAATCATAAGTGTAGGCCATGGCCACCAATCATACACCGTGGATCCATGCCATCAACATGTTACATAGACACCAGGAATACATTGTGGATATATGTAAAAATTGCTTGATCTGAAGATGACATAGCCACGTGACATACAAAGTGGATCTATGTGCCGACACAAATTATACATACTCCATCGCAACCTGGGCCGAAATAAATAAGACCCATGGTCTTCAACCCCGCCACAAGTCCGAATCTAACCATGCAATTACATGTGTTGAAGTCGAGCATGGTAGAAACCACTTGATTACCGATCATTAAGGAAAACCATTAACAAGGGCGAGGGAAATCACCATTGATTTAAATGACTCCCAAGGTACCAAAGCACAATCCGAACGAATCAGAATATATAGGCCGAAGTCAAGCACTCGACGGAATCTCTTAATCAGGGATCAATGATGTGAACCCTTGTCGACAGCGAGGAGACCTGCCATTAAAGCATGCAAGTTCCAAGGTACTAAATGATTTCTAAGTCTTATCTCTGGATTATGAGTTGGATTCAACGGAACAAGATTCGTCACAGGAGGGCCTTGATGTATCCCCCATCAATGACACGAAATAAGTAACAAATTTTGAGGGTGCGACAGAGTATGGACGAACATGGACATAGACACATGGAAGGCCGACATAGTAAGAATGGACAACTACAGATGGCTGACTCAATAAAAGGTTTGTGTGGACATCTCTTGAACTTACGAATGACATGACCAAGGATGTGGCAGCACTAACTCAAAGACGACCCAAGACGTGACCTTATAGCAAGTCAAATAAGAGACAAATGGATTTCCCAACCCAGATTCAAATGATGAATAGGGGGTGTCATGTTCAAGAGCAACGCTTACTGCCATTAATATGAAGATGGAAACATATCCCTTTCCCAAATTTTCCCCCACCATTTCTGGCGAGTACCTCTTTATTTTTATGCAAGCTTGAGGAGGATAACATATGCTTGTTGATATAAGCTCATCCTTCAGACGAGTCCCTCGGAGTATGTTTAACGAACCCTAGGAAGGAGTGGTTTGGTCCCATTATGGGTCTTTTGATGTTTGTTTAACGAGTCCAAATATAGAAAACTCGAAGGTTTTTCATGATTATAGAGTTTGGAAAAACACTTAAAAGAGGACTCTCTTAGTTCCTTTTTCATAAAATAGTTCGACGGGACCGAAAAAGTGATAAATTACCACCCATCAAACATCCTATTCAAATACTTTTACGAGCATGAACAAAATAAGATCGCTCGGCCATATTTTCATTTTTAAGGAGCATGAAAAGAGCTTAAAGGATACTCCTTTATGTATTCGTTGTTTTCGTGTTACCATGACGAGTACAAAAAGGTGAGAAAAGTATACTCAGTTATGTTCTCTTGTATTTTTGAGCGCAAGAACGAACAAAGACTGAGCTCGAGGTTTTATCTGGAAAACCCTGAAAAGCAATCGTACATAGGATGAAATAAGGCACACAAAAAGAAAAAGAATATTCGTACCCTCCGATTAGATTTCGAAGTCATTGTATCTGCAAAAAATCACACTCATAGGGCTATTAGGCATTAAGTTTGATGAACAAAATAATATAAAAATTCACAAAAAATGGTAAAAGGTAAATATAAGTGAGTAAAAGGGATTTTACCATAGTCATTGTGATTTTGTCAAGAACTTTGCCCAAAATAACCCTTTTTTACCTCAAATTTCATCGTTCGATCGTGGGAGGCACGGGTGACCATTTGGCGAACCGTCTCTGTCAACGAGGTAGGCTCTTGATTTCCTATCTTTTCCATGGTTTAGTTTTCATTTTCATTGGCAAATTTCAAGATTTTGGGTTTGTTTTAGGGCCAAAACTTGCGCCTGGGCGTTCTTGTAGGCTAGACATACGGGACCTGCGAGAATGCATGATTCTTGCAAGTGGCCCCAAAGTCACCTACGAGAGTCTCGCACTGTGCCAAAAGGGCACCTGCGAGGGCCACAAAATGAAATTTCAAAATGATTTTTGCTCAATGAAAAATATGCCAAGGTTTGAAAAGAGTTGTTGACCTTTCTCTTATGGTACTTGTGCAGGCATTTGACCATCATAATGCTAGAGTGGCGAGAAAGAGAGCATGAGGAAGATGATTCTATTGCTGGGAATGACCCGAATACTGTTGCTTCCCTTTGAGACTATGGGATTTTGAAATTCTTCCAGATTCTGGGCATGAGAGCCCAACTTAGACTACTGGAGTACCTAGTCCATATGTGGGACGTGGACCAGCAGTTGTTTCATGTCGGAGTCCATACATTGACCTTAGATATTGAGGATGTATATTTCCTCACAAGTTTGTCACAGCGTGGGTACCACGCTACTTTGATCGGAGGCAGAGGTGGCAGGCTCCCCATGAGCAAATATTATCGCCAGTATTGTGTCCCTGAAGCGGAGAGGAGCAAAGGTAAAGTGGCTATCTGGGGGGTACAAGACTTGACCCTTCAAACCATCTTATTTACTATTGCTTGTATGGCTGGGAGCGTGGCTCCACACACGGCTCTCCAGAGCTATTTTCAGTATGCCATAAAGTGTACAGAGCCTCGAATCTTTAACTTGTCAGATGCAGTCCTTCGCAGCATGAAGAGGCAACTAACTAAATGCAGAAAGGGTGAACTGAAATAATTTGGGTATGGGTCACTTTTAGTATCCTTATTTATAGAGAGGGTTCCACTGTTGTGGTTACAAGTTGACTAGGGCTTACCGACTCCAAAATACCCGAGGATGTTGAGGTGGTGCAACCTCATGGCTTGTCATGTGGCAGGGCCCATCATTAAATACAATGATGCCTTTTTCAACTGGTTGTGGCCTCAGATGTTAATGATTGATGATTATGCTTATGCCAGGTTGGAATTCCGTGGAGATCCAGATTTGGCCTTACCTGAGGGTGCCCAGTGGGGTGATCTAGGTAAGAAGTATACATTTTTATTTTTTCAAATGTTTTTGTAATTTTTATCATATGCAATGTTTTTATGTTTTGTCAAGAACTAATTACAAAATATCTTTTTGATGCCACAGATGTGGGGCCCTATCGACCTCTGGGAACTTCTCCCATTCAGTGACAAGGAGAGGTAGCTCCAATGGTGAGGTGGGACGTTGAAGAATATGAAGCAGTGGAGTAGAATCTGGAGGGGTTGACTGCAGGCATTCTGGATATGGCCATTGGGGAGATCCCTAGGTGTCACCAGCGCCATACTGTAAGCATGTCTGAGTCTATTGGTCGACTGCTTCGTAGGGTGGCCCAAGCTGTAGTGTGCTATCATGAGCACTATCCATGACATTATTTTGTAGAAGCCATGAGCTTCATATTTTGAGATTTTGTGGTCCTTGGACCAAAACTTTTGTAAAAGACTTTTGATCGTTATATATATACACGACTTCTACCGGCTTATTTGGTGTTATGTTATACATGTGATGTGTGATTGATTTATAAATTTCTCAAATGTCTGTCTAACACATAGTTAGCTAATGCATATGTCAGTCTATTTAGACATCTAGGAATGTGTTCATACTCAATATAATCAAAATAACGTTCCAGGAGGCAAATTCGTAAATATACCCGTAATAAAGTAGGACTTCGGATAGCATAGATGTTACTTAAATGTAGTACTACTAGCTATGAATCAAGTTGGATAACCAGGCGGTGAATGCCGAGTGAAATAGCGTCGATCAATAATTCGATGACGGTGTTGTATTTTTCAATGTTATTGGTTGCTCGACCAAGGCACACACCTCGTAAACTAATGAGTTCGTTTGTAGGGGCGTAAAGTGCCCAAGCAATGGAAGCAAGGTTCTGAGTACTACGGTTAGCACCATCAGCAAAGCCAATGTAGGGTGGCAAAGACTCTGACATATGGAAACCAAGTACAATGCACGATAAGTGGTCAAGGGTAGAGGCCAAATAACGCAAAATCAAAACAAAGCAACAAAAATATGGTACAATAAAATACAAGCACTCATGCACATGTGATCTCATGCATAATACTTCTTTAAGTACAACCCATTTCTAGGTTCACTCAAAGGGATGCCATCATAGTCCACTAACTCGTAGGATCCTTTCTTTAGAACTCGTTTAACGATATAAGGACCTCACCACATAGCTTCGAACTTTCTGGTTCCTAGGATATCCCGATCTTGTTTGTAGAGGAGAACTAGATCGTCTTCGGAGAAAACATGAGGCTTGACATGTTTGTCGTATTGGGCCTTGACACATTTTTTCTGGGATTCTATGACTAGGGTAGCGTCGCGATGAGTCTCGTTTAATTGCATGAGGTGCAACAGACGTTCTTCTTCTGTAGAAGTGTTGGGTAGAAGTTCGATGGATAGCTTTAAGGAGGGTATCTCGCATTCAATTGGTAGGATGGCTTCCAGGCCATAAACTAGTTGGAATGGTGTAAACCCGGTAGTAGACTTAACGAACGTCCAATACGCCCACAATGCTAAAAACAAGATCGTGTGCCAACTTTTCTTGTGAATCCCTATCATTCGTTGAAGCATGATAAGGAGGACCTTGTTTATTGCTTCAACTTGGTCGTTGGCTTGTGGGTAATAGGGTGTCAAGTTTTCATGACGAAGACCCAACTTTTCGGTGAGTTCGGACAACATGAAGTTTCTAAAGTGGTTAACGTGATCAGTAACGATAGCCTGAGGAATGCCAAAATGAGCAATGACATGATTGAATATGAATAATGTGGTTGTCCATCCGGTATTGTCGAATGTTGGCATCGCCTTGGCCCATTTCAAAAAGTAATCTATGGCTACAATAATGTAACCATGCCCCCCGGCCAAGTGAGGGTGACATGTCCTGAAATCAAAACCCCATTTCGCAAAGGGACTAATGGACACCACAGGGTGTAGAGGAGCAGGGTATGATCGTATCTTGTGGTTGTAGGTTTGGCAGGCATGGCATTTTTGGATGGCAATGATACAATCATTAAATAATGAAGGCCAAAAATAGTCGGCACGCAAGATTTTCTGAGCAGTATCATACCCAGACATGTGACCACCACATGCTCCGGAGTGGCAGTCATTGAGGGATTTCTCGGCTTTGTCAAAAGTGAGGCAGCATCAAAAAATGGAGTCAATCCCACGACGATAAAGACTATCACCGAGGATAATATACTGACAAGCTTGGTAGCAGATTCAACAGCAGTCAGTGCTAGAGAAATTAGGCCAGAAAGTTTGGGTTTGAAGATAGATGATGATATCTCCATACCAAAGGTCATCAGAACTGATCAGAAAAAGAGATTCATCGGGTAAGGAATCTGCTGCTACGTTTTCCATCTCAGGGTAGGGAATATCGCATATCAACTCGGCAAACACTAAGGATTTCTTAGACTTAGCGCATTCAAATTCTAAGTCAAACTCTTGTAGTATCACGATCCATTTGGAGTATTTTCCCCCTAGCAGTTGGCGTGTAAGAATGTGTTGCATAGGGTTACAGGTAGAAATAACGGTAGTTTTGCGAGATAGGATATAGTGTTGGAAATGTTGTACTGCTTGGACGGCTGCCAAGGCTAGTTTTTCAACATGTAAATACTTGGTTTCGGTAGTCGTTAGATTTTGACTCAAGTAATAGATGACATGTTCATTGTGGGAATCACCTTCCTGGATGAGAACCATAATGATGGTAAGGTCCGAGGCTGCGAGGTAGAGGAAATAATCGCAACAGTAATCAGGTGGGAAGAGTAGCGGGGCACATGTCAAAGACAGTTTCAAAGCTTTGAAATCTTTGTTGGCAGTGGTGTCCCACACGAACTCGGACCCTTTCTTGAGTAGTCACGTAAATCCAAGAGTTAGCTCGACGTAGTTTGGGATGAAATGACGCAGAAAGTTTGCCTTCCCTTGCAAACTTTGTAACTGGCGAAGTGAGGAAGGGGGCGGAAGATTGAGAATTGCCTCTACCTTCAAAGGATCGACTTGGATCCCCTGACATGAAACAATAAAGCCTAGAAATCGGCCGGATTCTATGCATAAAACACATTTGTGGGGATTCAAGCATATATGGTAAAACTGACAACAAAGGAAAATGGCACAGAGGTGTACAGGATGATCATCTCGATGCATGGAATGAGCAGGGAAGTCATTGAGATATGGCTACACAATATGTTTGATATCATGGAATGTGTAAGACATGGCACGCTGAAAAGTTGCGCCGGCATTTTTTAAACTGAACGGGAGTTTTCGGTAAGCAAACATGCCCCAAGGACAAATAAAGGCAGTTTTGTGTTGGTCTGCGGGAACGATATTGATTTGATTATTGCCAGAGAAACCATCCATCAGGGAGAAGATTTCGCTTCTGGCACAGTTGTCGACGATCTGGTCGACAAAGGGGGTAGGAAAGTTGTCTTTAGGACAAGATTTGTTAATGTCCCTATATTCAACGCACACGCGGATGGTGCCTTGTTTCTTGTCAATTAGAACAAGATTGGAAACCCAGTCAGTTAAGGCCACTGGGTAAATAAAGCCAGCTTTGAGAAGTTTTTCAACTTCAAGCTTGATAGTGGCTACTTTACGTGGGTGAATCGGACGAAGGCGTTGTCGAATGGGTTTAGCGTTCAGGTATGTCTTAATCTCATGTATCACAATAGCAGGGTCAATACCTGGCATTTCTTAGTAGCTCCAGGCGAAGACGTCATGAAATTCTTGGAAAAGAGACTTGTAATTGATGACTTCGTCATGGGAACAGGAAGCTCTAATATGCATATTTTCGACAATTCTAGGTTTGATGGATATGTCGAGGGGAATCATGGGTGAAATATTGCTTAAGTTCCCTTCATAAAGCACATCATGTGTAGACTCGAGAATGGTAGAAATGATGACAATGGTCGACGGGGTCGGGAGCCATTGGTAACTCTCGATGGTGTGTTATTCCAGGAAGAGAATGGAACGATGATGTCCATCATCCCAAGGGGTGTCTTCCATGGACATGACAAACATAATCATCTCATTCATGGGAAAGATAACGTGGAAAGGATCTGGAGATGAATCATCAAGAGAAGGGGTAGTAAGGGTTGCCAATTGAATGTCTTGATAAGCGGATTCAAATGGACTCAAAGGCATTGCGTCACCATAATGAAGATGATCGCCTGGGTTGGGGACTGTCCATGGGTCGTGAGACGCATGGGTGTCATGAACAGAGGTGGAGATCATGTTGATCGAAGTGACATACAGCTGCAGAATATTGAGTGGTGGAATGGGGAAAGTGCCCATCAAAGAGGAATCTTTGAGAAGACCCACCCCGACATTCTCATATCCAGGAGGAGTTTTGAAAATGAATGGTACATTGCCAATGCGTGTATCAGAGTGAAAGAAGGCCAATTGGTTGTTGTTCACTATAATTGCTTAATTAATTTTAAACAACTAAGTGAAACATAAATTATCAACCCAGGGAAGTCTTTTATTTCAAAGATAACCACGCACAATATATGCTCAATTCCAAAAGCAACTTAGTGTTGTAGTAAAGAAACTCATGCTAATTATACTTGCTTTAATGAATTGAAGCTCTGAACTAAATCACAGGAAAGTAACTTCCCTATTGTAATCCTTTAAAGTTCAATCTAAGAATCCTGGATTACATTAAAATAATACTTGCAATGGGAAAGAACAACTATTTTGCAATCAGAGAACAGGACCCTTACTCTCAACAGAGACTTCAGTGTTAACACTCTTTTCATGAAAACAATAATGCAGAAAACAATTAACTCTATCTAACAGAGAACAGAGCCACATAGTTCCTTTCTTTCTAAGCAGGAGCCTTGAGCCTTATCTCTGTTTTAGCACACTTGTGAGGTTGAGGTCTACAGAGAACAGGGCAGTCTGATTCCTTCCTTTCTGAGCAGGGATCCCTAACCCAGTTTCTAGCTAACACACTTGCAGAAGTAAATGAATTCTACAGAAGACAAGGTGTCATGATTCCTTCCTGTCTGAGCAGGAACCCTTTTACCAAATCTCTGGCTAGCACACTTGCAGCAGTAAATGAATTCTACAGAAGACAAGGTGTCGTGATTCCTTCATGTCTGAGCAGGAACCCTTTAACCAAATCTCTGGCTAGCACACTTGCAGCAGGAAATGAAATCTACAGAAGTCGAGGTAATTGGGTTCCTTCATGTCTGAGCAGGAACCTCTTAACCGAACCTCTGGCTAGCACACTTGCAGCAAAAGTAAATGAATTCTACAGAGGGTATGATATCCCGATCCCTTTCTGTCTGAGCAGGGACCTTTAACCAATTCTCTGCTAGCCTCATAAAATCATCACACAAGATTGCTGATAAAAAGAATTACAAATTCTATTCAATA